>CAMPDV010004570.1:0-47410 GCA_946699065.1 Loxodes magnus
ATATTGAGTCTAATTAAAAAATAGAATGATATAACTTTACTCAAAATTGCTCTAATTTTTGTTCTTACTTTTAAAACTGCGTTAATTAAAGTTTATAAAAAAAAAATTATTTTTGATACTAAATGAACTTTACTTTAATACTAACAATAAGAACACGAATAACTTCCAAGAGAATATGACTATCATAATAGTTGTTCGTTCAATAAAATGCAATGAGAAATAAGATTGAATTTAAGTTGACTGTATGCTAGCATACTTAGTAGAGTGTCTTGTCTCTTTTGAGTTTACACGCCCTTCCCGTAGTAGCATATATTGAGATTACTAGCATTGTAGTATACACTGCGCCAGATTACCGAATATTTTTCCTGACAGCGGTCGATATCCATATTTTATTGAAATAATTAAAAATTTAATAAATATTTAAGATTAAAATAACTTGAGTTTATAACATTTCTTTAATGCCTTTTGTCGATAATTTTAAAATAAAAATTCACTTGTGAATAAAGAAAGATTTAAGCATATTTAGATGGTAAAGAGTTTATGAAACTTAATTAGTACATCATATTATTTTTCTAGTTTAAGAAAAAATAAGTTAATTAAAATAGATAGCTTTTAATTATTTTTTATAAGTTAAATAGACAGAAGTGCTTATGAAGCAGTTCTACTTGTATTAGAATATTTGATTATATAATATATTCTAATTTAATTGAAAACTAGGAATAATTTACTTTTTTATGTATTGCTAAAGATTTGCTAAATAATAAATATTATCATTAAAATTTTATTAAGTAGGGAAAACCAACAATAAAAAGCATAAAAAATTTAAAGGCATTTAGACTTATTTAATATGATTTAGTCACACATGAAATAAATAAATAAATAAATAAATAAATAAATAAAGTTTTAATATAATATTTAAATATGGAAAGAGCCGCACATCAAAGAGGTGCCACGCGCTCTATAATCAAAATTTATATAAATTTTACTTTCTTGCAGTTGCTTTATTCATTTAAGTTTAAGAACTAAATGGAGAATTTTGAGATAAACATTTTTAATTATTTGCTAATATTTATAACGAAAGTTTTATCAATCAAAAGAAACTCGTCAAAATATAAAATTATATTTAAATTATTTTTATTTTATTTTTTATATTAAAGTTGGAGAATTAGCAAACATTCATTTTACTTAACTAATTTTTTAAGGATATTACCGATGAACATAGTAATAAATAAAATTATAAAATATAATTAAAATCCCAAGAAAATTAGGAAATTTATACTTAAAAATAAATATGAAAGATTAAAAAGCTCTTTAAATGAAAAATTAAAATCAAATAAATATTTTATAAGTTCACTAAAAATATTTTATTATTTCAAGAATTTTAAAATATTATAATTAGTTTAAAAATTGTGAAAAATCATATGCTTTTATTATTTTTTTAAATATCCAAATATTTAAAATTAAATTTTTTTTTTTTATTAATATTTAATAAAAATAAAATTTTAAATAAAAGCATAATAATATTTATAATTTTATAGTTAAATTTAATTTTTTCATCGCGTTATATGATTTTTATCTTATTAGATACAGCTAACTAAATATCAAACCCCACAAATATTTATAAATTAATCATTTTAATTTACTTTTTTTGTTAATCAACTGATTTTCAAAGGAAATTAAATTTTATTCAGATAAAATTTTTTAAATTTAATATTATTTTCTTTAATTTCAAAACTCTTAATAATTTCTATTTTAATATTTAAATTAATCAATTTTTTTATTTATTATATTCAAAAATAAAATTCATTATTTTATATTTATGGATTAAAAAAATAAAATAAAAATAGAAAAAAAATAGTTTAAGATAAGCATATAAAATACAAATTAATAGAAAAATATTAGTTTATTTTAAAAAACCTTTATATAACATTCAAATAAAATTTAGAATTAAATATAGTAATAAGTAATATTTTTTGCTAATATAATTAATTGTATTTCAAATTCATTATAAAAATTGATTATATTATATACTTAAATTAAGTGCTTAAAAATAGTTAAAAAATTTAATTAAATTTAAAAAGAAATTTTAATAATTTCCAAAATAAAAATAGAATACTTCGATACTAACAGTTTGAAAATAATTTTAGATTAAAACTAAAAAAATTAAAAATAATATTACTTTTTATTTTAAAATTAACTATTAAATAAATATTTTACTATGTTAAGAACTAATTCATATTTTAGTAGTCTTTTATTCTAACCATAATAAAGAATTAAAAATTGTTTATTTTCAAAATACTAAAATTAAGTAAATAAAGCCAAATAGATAAAAAATAATATTAATTATAGTTTAATTTTATATATGAATAATTTAAAAAGTTATTATTTGCTTTCAAAATAATTTATAATTTAAAATGAAGAAGGACAATTATGGTCAGTTCCATGAAAAGCCGCGTGAAATGCTTTCCCTTGAATTTGATGATGAATCTTAATAAGAATAAGTATCTTAATTCAAAAGTAGAAAAGTTGTGATTATAGTAATGCTAATTTTACTATTAATTATAAGTATTTTACTTGGTTTCTTTTTTGTTTAATGAAAAAGAAGTACAACAAAAATAGATATACCTTTAAGATATCCAGATACTACTTTAGCGTAATAAAACTCATTTTATGAAGGAGATCTGCCTTAAATATACTGAGACACAAATATATAAGAAAAAGAATATTTTAAAGATTTTTCGAATATAATAGTTGCCTCATTTAAAAGAAATAATTAAGATTCAGTTGTAAATAAAGAAACAAACTTAATAATAAGCATCTAATAAAAATAATAATAATAGAAAAGTTGTACAACATTTTGCAATTACTTTAGATAATGTACAAATATATCTTATGATAGATATTTAGTTACTACCAAATTTTGACTTATACATGATTTATATTAAAAGTCTTCTTCCTCTTAAAAAGAATAAATCCCTCCCTTGGATAATGTGTTTTAATGGGAGTATCATGAAAACTGTGTTGGTAGTAATAGATGCTATGAGTAATGGTAGTGGAGTGAAATATCTTGCATGCCAGTATACTATAGATATTATTAGACCTGGAAAAATGTATTCGAAAATTGGTAGAATATAGAAATTTATTCTCCAAATTTTGTTCTAATGACTTAATAACGCGATGATAGTAAATAAACAGCGAATAACAATGCAATAAGGGAAGGAGAAAATTGGGTAAAATAAAATGAAGAAAAACTTATTGAAATAGTGATGACATGAACGACTTTAACAATTTAAAAGTTAAAATATTTTCTTAGTTAAAATATTAAAATCCATATTTTATTATATAATAATCTATTTCCAATTAATTCTGAATCCAATAGAAAATTAGTACTAGAAAGTTTTAAAAAATTTAATGTAATAGTTTAAAAAGTAGAAAAAATAACCAAAACATCGGGATAAGATTTATTTTTTTACAATATAAAAAAATAAGAATGTATTGGTCAAAAAGATATTTTTCAATGTTTACTAGAAACGATAAAGTATAGAATAAATACCTACTTTTTATTATAAATTTAATAAATCTAAAAATTATTTAGATCTGAATTGGCTAATATCATTTTTTGCTTTTTCAAAATATTATAAAGATTTATTTAACAAAGATATGTAATTAAGTAATAATTAATACTTTTAATCTTAAAAACTTTCATAAAAACATCTATCAAAATATTAAAGCTAAATATTTTGAAATAATCTAAAAATTATAAATTATCTAGCATTTTTAATTAAAAGAAATTCATTAAAACTAAGTTTAAAATAATTCAAAATAGAAAAAAATTTAAATTATAAAATTATAAAATATAAATCATGTTACCTATAATAGACAAATAAAGGTAAATAAAATTTGTTTTATTTATAAAATTTTGTTATGTTATTTTTTTATTTAACAATAAACATAAGTTTATTTATATAAAAGCAAGTAATATCATTAAAATAAATGAATGTAAATTTATTTTAATGTTTGTATATATTTACTATTACATTTTTATTATTTAATTTTTATTAAGAAATAACATAATATTAAATTAAATTAAAAATAATAATTTAGCTTAATAGCTTTGAAATTTTATGTCTAAGAAATAACATAATATTACAAAATTTGCTTTAACTGGTATTTAAAAATTTTACCTTTATTATATATATCCCCTTTAATTTAAATAGGGTGGAAAGCCCTCTTCTTCGGATGCTGCTTGGAGGCCCAGCAATGTAACAAACAAATGAGTGCGGACGGAGGATAAATCGACAGAAGAAAAACCAATAACATGAAAAGGAAGATGCGACAAGCTGGATTACTCTGAATGCCAGGAGGAAACTTTCTTCATTATAGATCGGGGAAATGTACCCGTAATCGCATATTGTATCCTATGCTTTGGAAGGAAAAATTACAGGGACGTACCACAGGAAGAGAAAACAAGATAGAGAGACCAATAAAATATTTTTTTGAAGTTAAATAAAATTAATTTAAAGAGCTGCGCACCACCAAGAGTGCTACGCGCTCTATAATCGAATTTATTATGCGTAAAAATAAAATTGATTCTTCGAGATTTATTATTAAAGTTTTTTTAAATATTTTACAATCTAATTAATAAAACATCTGATGTCTATGTTAAAAGTATTTTTTCATAAGGCATTTAATTAATTATTAATTAAACTTAATTATGAATTTTTCTAATTATAAATTTATTAATTAAATTAACGAGATTTCGCCATTATTTGGTTAACCAAGAGTAAATAGGATACATCTGAAAAAATGGAATCAAGTTGCATCTCTTATAACTACCAAAGCAGTGCTCACATTTCATCCTCTTCAGATTCCAGGTCCAATAGATGCCACAACCGAAGATCATTCAGTTTTAGATTCTGAGAATAAGTCAAGCCACGAAGGACATTGTCAATTATATGTACTTAATTCTCCAATTTCTTATGAAGCTATTCTTTTCTTCATCTCTTGATTGATGGCATAGGTTTCTTCGGAAGTTTCACCCACTAAAGCTTGGGAACCTCCATCTTAACATTTTTATAATAATAATAATAGATTATAGTGAATATATATTATTTTTATAACCACTTTTAAGTTCAATTGAGTTTGTTTTTGTAGAATTTCTACTGTTTCCTTTAAAGTTACTCAAATATATTCTTCTTTTACTTCACCTCAATCTTCATCTTTCTCTAAGTTTCAATCCTCTTTTTCCTCTTTTATTTTTAATATCCTTTAGTTCCTTCAAATATTTTTTTCGTTTTTATATTATTTGCTGCTGTTATTGATCCATGCAATTTTATTCCTTAATATAATTTCTTCTGTTAATTTTATTTTCTCTCGTGTAATAAAACTAAATTTCTCCAAAGTACTTTTTTTCTCTATTCTTTACTTTATGTAAAACTTATAAGATTGTCTTACTAGACATATTTTCCACTTACAGAATCAACATTTTAATAAACTTTTCTACCTGTAGTTAATCTTTCTCATTATACAAAGGGTCTGTTTTATTTTTTCTAATCTATTGATTGTATCTATAGGGTAAATTTATTAAGTCTATCTTCTATTAATTTTAACTGAAAATTGACTTCTTACTTTTCCATTTTGCTGCTGATTTTTTTTTTAATTTATTATTTTCTTGCTAAATCTTCATTACTTTTGTAGCAAGTTTTTAATTTTTTCATTTATATTGAGACATAATTTTTTAGGATCTGATTCTCCGATAATAATTTCTCAATTTCTTTTTAGTAAGTTACGGCTAACATTGCTTTTTTTTTTGAAGAAGAGGTTTAATTCCTTTTTTATATATAATAAGGTTACTTTTATTAAGAATAAACTATAAAAGATCACTATTTTTTATTTTAAAATTAAAAGCCTATTTGAAACAACCTTTATATATTATGAAATATTTATATTATTAAAATAATTGAGCACTATTTAGCTGCTACGCATTCTAAAATCTAAATTTTTTATGTGTTAAAGTTCTTATCAATTAATTTATAAAAATATATTTATATAAAAAATTAAATAATTTAGAAATTAAATTAGAAATTATAACTTATATTCCTAAATTTGAATAAAAAACTAAAATAATCTAAAAATATTTAGTTCTAATTTATTTAAATTTAAGTAAATCTAAGTAACTTAAAGTACTGTAAAGTAAAATGAATAAAAAATATTTATATTTCATAATTCTAGTTAAAATAAACCAAATTTTTATTAATATTTCAACAGTATATAAACTTATTTAGAAAAATATAATAAAATTATAAAGTTAGAAGTTTAGTTTTTTTAAGAGCGGAATAGAAATTTTATTTTACTTAAATAAATGAATACTGACCGTTGTCAGGAAAACTAAAGGTAATCTGGAGGTGTAGTGTATGATATGTTTTTAGGAATTTTGCACTAGATGCCACCACGAGGAAGGGTGGATAAGCTCGAAAGAGGCAAGCCTAGCATACCTGAGGGTTCTTGCTAGCAGTATGAAAGTTTGACTGATGGGCCTTCTAATGACTTAGAAACAAAATCTTATTTGGATCTTATTCAAGAAGACTGGAACATTTGATTCAATATTCGAAAATACTCATTAATGAACAAATTCACCATTTGGAGAAGTTAACGTTACTCATTGGCAGAATAGAAACAAGAAGTATGAGAACATTTTTTCTCAATATTAAATATTAATATTAAAAGAGCTATGCTCCAAAGAGGTGCAACGCACTCTATAATCATATTTATTATAAAAGTAAAATAAGAAATTAATTTAAAGAGGTGATTTGTTATAAAATTTGTTATTATAATAAATAAATCTGATTAGAGAGCATCATTAGATTGCAGCTCTCTTCGTACTCAATACTGATAAAAATAATATAACATCCAAACATTTGGTGTCTTTACAAAGTTGTATCACAAGCATTATCAAATCAGAGGAGACAATAGTTGATTTTGGATATTTCATTTCCCCAACACTCGTAAAGAAACTTTCCTTTTTCATCTTGCTTCAATAAATTATGATTACCAAATTAAATACATACTATAATATACTTAAATGTTTAGATTTTATCTTCACTAGTCTTTCAAACAGGTATATACTGTCATTTTTTTAGTGAATAAGTGAAAGATCCCTTTTTTTTGTATAGATTACCACTAATAATTATCATCAGTTCTAGATAGAAATTTATATTTATATACTCCTTATTCAGAGGTAATTAAACATCCTTCTCGTTCTTTTTGTTTTTTTTTGTTCTTTTGACTTAAGTTTTTTTCAGGCTCAACATTGTCGTAAAATATGATTCACTTGTTTGTATTACCAGCAGCTTTTTGTTTAATTTTCCTTTATACTTTTCTGAAACATTTTTTGATTTATAAATTCTATTCTCTTTTATAATTTGAATACTATTTTCATCTTGCTTTAATTATTGATCAATTAATTTAACTTACCATTTTCTGTAATAATTTTTTATTCTTGATTAAAAATGGATTGAGGTTGCCTATATAGTTATTATTCTGCTACTACGCTATTTTAGTCTAGTTTACGACGAGTTATTAGTAACGCATTATTTTAATCATCGATGTTATTAATTCTCTGATTTTTTCCCCTCGATTTTTAAATTGTTTTTTCATTTGATCTAACTTATTTTAGAGTTTTTTATCAGCTTCATTCTTAGATTCTTATATCTCAAAATATTTGATCATAGCTTTATCTTAAGATAAAGAGCTTGATTTTCCTTTTGCTTTTAAATTTTCAGCATTTATTTTACTAAATTTTTTCTTAATTTCCTTAGATATTTCTTTAGAGATAAACATATTACACCTTTTTTAATAAAATTATTAATTTAGTTAACTTAATTTGAAATATACAAAATCTACTTAGATATTTCAAAAAATTTTGATTTTATTATTTAAAATATTAAAAATGGTTAGCTTCCAGAACTGTTTTTACATCACCTCCTAAATGTAGCAGAGAAAATCTGAAACGTTTTCTTCTACCACGTCTTCGCTTTAATTAGTCCAACCTTCTTTATTACGAATGAAAACCAGACTCATAACCCAAGCTCTCCTACTACACCAAACCAAAGACACTGATCGAAGAAATATGATATAATAATACACTCAACGAAAAAAGAATATCAATATATTTATGATTGGACGGACTTCACTAAAAGGAGGAGCATAAAATAAAAAAGGAATGAAGTGGTAAAAAAAGTCACAACCTAAGCTATAATTTAATAAAAGAATGAACAACTTATTTCAACCAAAATCCCTGAAGACTAAATGATAAGAGTCTACTAAATTCCTATGATGATCTATCAGGAATGATGGTCGCAGTTTATTTTAACCACTATCTGGAAAATACTGATTTAGTAGAGAAAAAAGCCATAGACTAAGAAGTGATACAAATTTTTAGGTATCAAATATGGAGCAAGTAAGGACAAGCAGTGGCCAAATTCATCGTCAAATTAATTAATTAAAATATAATAGTTTCAATATTTAAGAATATTGAGACATAGTTGCAATAAATATAGCTTAGACTATAAATATTACAAATATGTTGAAAAATAAAAGTTTGTAAATGTCAATCAAGCTTCTTCTTGTTCTTTCTCTATCATATATTTTTATTTATTGTCTTGATGAAATTTGTCTTTTTTCCCTTCTTGAAACTCTTCTAAAAGCTCATCTTGTAGTTCAAACATTTCAATACGCTTTTTTAGTAATTTAGAATGAAAATTTTTGATTAATTTGTCTATTTTAGGAATTTGATTTTTTGAAAAATGTTTGTTTATATAGTTTTAGTCATAAAGAATTAGTTTCTTCTTGTCTTTTTCTTTAAAAGCTTTATGACTTTCAAGTTCCTCAATAATGTCTGCATAGTATTAGCAATCAAAAATATGATCAGTATTCATCGTCAAATAAAATGGAATAGTATATTTAATATTCAGCAATAAAGAAAGATACTAGCAATTCGCTTAATTCCGGGAATGAACATTAAAAGGCGTTAGAAGTCCTATCTAAGCAAGAAACTAATTAGAATACTTTGAAATTCATAAATACTAAGTTTTCTCCATAATAAACGAATATTCAAACACGAAGGAAGTAATGGAAATAATGAGATAATATGGAAAATCAAGAGGAGAGGTATAGCATGCATACCGAAATACTACAATGCTTACAAGTAGCAGTGTAGTGTACTTAGATTTAAAGCATATAGACGAAACAAAGAGGATACAAGAAGTAATAGATCTGAACGGAAACAAAATGAGAATACAGCATCCAGTAAATTTTATCTGCTGTTTATGTAAATTGAAAGGGCACACATATCAACAATGCAGAAGGATGGAAACAGCAAAAAGGAAAAACTACATACAAAAGAATTAGAGATGCTTGAAAGAGAAGTTAAATTAACAATAAACAAACCAAAATTAAAAGCTAATCAATCAAATAAGATGATAATTAAAGAAGGAGAGTAAATGATTATAGAGGAAGCAAGGGAAGAAGAGAAGGAAATAAAACGAGGAGAACAGAAAATAACTAAAACAACTAAGCAATTAAATAATAAAAAGTCTTTTATGCTAAATGAATAAATAAGAATTATTTTTCATCAAAATGGAATTGGACATATGTAAGGCAAGGGGATAGAGAAATGTTTAAAGAACTAAATAAAATAAAATAAAATAAAATAATTTATATAATAAGATAAGTGAAGGTAAAAATGATAAACCCTAAAAGAAGAAATAAGAAGCAAACAAAATAGTATAATGTAGTATATAAGGAAAAGCGTAAATTAAGAAAAATAACAAAAAGAAATAGAACAAACTCAAGAAGAAAAAGAATATAATGCAAGATAAAAATGTTAAGTAAGAAGCAAACTGAAATAAGCATTAATTAAAATTTACTATGCTAAGAAACCAAAAAACAAAAATGAGTAATTACCCACCAAAAATTAATAGGAAAAGGCAAAAGAAGAAGAATAGAAAAGATAAGAATAAGGAAAAGGAAAAGATAGATAATAAGTGGAAAAATATAAAAAAGGGGAAAGAACTAATAATGAAGAGAATATGGAAGCAGAGAATGATAGATAAGATGAAAGAAAAATGGAGAAGGAAGATGAATAAAAAGAAGAAAGCGATAGAGGAAGCAGAGGAGATGGATAAAAAAGTAGAATAAGAATAAGTCATAAAAATAAGGACAGCAAATGTTAGGGGAGTTAGAAGTGCAAAAGAGACACTAGCCAAATCCATGACCCAAAAAAGTATCCACATAATGGTATAATTGAGATTTAGATTGAAGACTAAAAAGATATGTATAATATAGCAGGATATAAAAACTTGACAAATGTGGGGTAAAAAAAAGGGAAATGAGTAGCATTTTATATTAGAAACGAAATATGTAAGGAGATTAGAGAAATATAGAATGAAGTCAGCCAAATGACACTTTTTGGAGGAGCGAGAGTGATGGCAATTGAAATAAGAAGAAAATTAGCAGTAATAAATATATATGCACTTTTGGCTAATGACAACTAATAATATGAGACCATTCTATAACTTAGTGAACAAATTTAAACTATAAGCAATAAAAAAAGGACTTAATGTAATGATCATAGGAGATTGAAATTCGCACATAGAGTAAGGATTACCAAAGAAAACAAACTCAGCTGGAAAGAGAATTCCATTCAAGGAAAGGAATAATTTAATATGCCTAGATTCAATTGAAATAGGTACTTTCGTTCAATAAAACAATGAATATAAAATAGATTACTTTTTAATTTAAGAGATAATGAAAGATAAGTGATAAATAGTAATTTTTATTACTCATACGTAATAGGTGACCATATACCAGGTATTATATAGATAAAGATTGGTAAAGAAGTTAGAAAACCTTGAAAGCTAGAAAAATAAATTACCTCTATTAAAGATAAAAGAGATCTAATAAAAATTTTAAAGATTTATACAAGAAAAATCTAAGAAGAAGAAGAAATTGATAGCCTAAACGGTACGTAGACTTACAAATGATGAAAGAAAAAGATATAAGAAGGTGCTCAAAAGGTTTATGGAACAGTTAAAACATAAAAATTTTAGATTTATAAAAACTCAGAAACAGCAAAATAGTGCAATAAAATTTTCAGAAAATGCAGCAAACAATTAAAATAAAAGATAAAGAACAACGAAGAAATAAATGAAAATCACAAAATGAGAAATATAAATATCACTAAAGAGTAAGACAAGAATACATTTAATCAAGAAAAAAAGATAAAAGAAATTTACTTAACCTATTTATAGACAATGTAAATAAAGGAAACCTTACAGAATGTGGAAGAAACTAAAAAACCTGTTTAATAGAAAAAATAATTAGTGAGTACCCTTATCAAAAGAAGATGTTAAGACTTTCAGGAACGAATGATAGCATCTATATGAAGATGGCAATAATACGATACCATCTAAATTCTTAATCCAGAGATAAATAGTGGTAAACGAATATGAAATTTGAGAAAGCATTAATTAATTGGCGAAATGAAAAGCAGCAGGACCTGATGAAATTAAAGTAGGAACAATTTTGGCTGGTGGGAAAAAATTAATATAAATAACTTGCAAAATGATAGCTAAGATGATTTAAGAGGGAGTAATACCTTAGGAGATGAAACAACAATACATAATATTAATATACAAAAATGGAGGATAGATGAACCCGATGAACTATAGACAATCTCTTTATTGAATCATGCTTTAAAAATAGTAGATGCATGAACTTTCTAGCAATTGTAAGGATATTTTCATAATGATGAAAGCGAATATTAATATGGTTTCAAAAAAGGAAAATCATGCGCACTATAAATTTTCAATCTAAGAACAGTATAGGAATTATCAATGAAGAGCAAAAAAGAAGTTTTTGTAATATTTGCTGATATTAAGAAAGCTTATGACTCAGCGCAAAGAAAGATATATAATAAATCCTAAAAGATTTAAAAATACTGGAATAGATAATTAAACTTCTCTACTATGAAGAAAAAATTAAACTGAAAATCAATGATTAAATAGCGAAAAATTCTCGACAAATAAAGAGATAAAACAGGGAAGTGTAACGTCGCCAAGACTATCTAACTTGATAACAGCAAGGCTTCTCCATAGCTTGGAAGATTAAAGCTAGGAATCATGAAAGACTATAAAAACAAGAGGGAAGAACATAAGAAATGTATGCAGGGTGTTTTGCATATGCAGATGATATAGTTTTAATAAGTGAATGGGAATAATTAGAGGAAATAATCGAAAATTTAATCTAATGGGCAGAAAAGTACAAATTGGAAATTGCAGATAAAACAAAATGAATGATATGAAAATCAGCAGAAAATAGTAACTGAGAAAATATTGGAAATACCATCGAGGTGGGAAATTAAAGGATATAAAGAGTAAATACCTTTTAGTGCCTAGGTTATATAATAGAAGAGAACATCAGTTTTGAAAAACACATGGAAAAAGATTAGAAACAGCATAAAAGAAGTAAAAGTGAATATTGGGAAAAACAACAATGAATAAGAGATTAACACCATATAATGCAGGAATAATTATAAAAACCTTCGTAAGCTCAGTTTTCAGCCTTGGGACAGAAGTGATTCCATATTGCGAATAATTTGTAGGAAAATAAGTGATAGAGCAATTAGAAATAATATAGAGAAGATCTTTAAGAGCAATCATAAATGCCCCTTTTTAAGTGCAAAATGAGATGTTAGAACACGAATTACAGTTTATGGAATTAAACATTACCTATGACAAAAACGTTGAGATTAAGCGACAAATTAATAGGAAACTAACAAAAACAGTAGACGGATTAATGTCCAATCTAAGTAAAGAAGAGAATTTTATATTTGAATAATATTGCACAGCAATAAAACCAGAATTAAAAATTTAAGATAAAGAAATATTTAAAGATTATGGAAATAACAATTAAAAAGGAAAAAAAAACATCAATCGTGTAATATGAGAATATAGAGTACACGTAGAAGATAGAGAAAGAATGGAGTAAATGATAGCAACATTACGATATGGGAAAACATGATTTGATGAATATGTGGTAGGACCACCAAACTACCTGAGATAAAATAAAAATAGAAAAGAAGAAATATGTTACCTATTTAGAATAAGAACGAGATGTAATGGGAACTTGGAATGCTTAAAAGAAATACACCTAGTTAAGACAAGTCAACGCCTTTTCTGTAATTATGTAAGAGAAAATGAAAGGCATATCATAGAAAACTGTTCAGAATAATAAGAAGGAAGATAAATATATATTTTAAATCTAAGAGCAATAGGAGTAGAGAGATAAGTAATGAACTATTTGATATAATATGGGTACGGTCAAATTCGAGAAATTTATTATACCTGTGAAGAGTAAAAAAGACCTAAAGCTGACTTTATAATAAAAGATTATGTCAAAGATATATTAGAAAAAAGGAAAAGAGGATACATAGAAAAGAAAATCGAATGAAAAAAATAGAAAAAGACTATAGAGCAGAAAAAGGATAATTTTTATGAGTGTATAAAAGTTTGATCAAGAAGAAAATAATTATAAATAAAAATTACTAAGATATGTAAGAAAAAATAAACTAATTTTCAATAAAAATAAATAAAGCGTAGATAGATAGAAGACAGAAGATCAAAAGATAATGTAGAGGAAAATGAGGAAGATATGTAACTAATAAGAGAAGAATTTCTATTACCTGAAGGTATACATGAAGAAACAGACATATATTGAGCATGGAAAGAGCTGCGCATCAACGAGGTGCTACGTGCTCTATAATAAGATTTATTTATTTATTTTATCTATCTTATTTTACATCAAAATATTGAAACAATAAATAGAAGAAATAATTAAATTAAAATTTATGTGGATAAAACAAAAAAATTAAGGCTAAAAGTTTGATATTTATTTTTTAAATTATTTAGTCTTAGAATTGATTTCTCTCTTTATATTATAAATTTTAATTTTAATATTAGATTAATAAATGGAATTCGAGGAGGAATAACTAATTTATTTTAAATTAATTAAGAAGATATAGAAATTAATTTAGACGAATTAGTAAAGAAGAAACAAAAAGAATAATTTTTAAGAGTATACTTATAATTTGTGTTATTATTACTTTATTAGTTCATTTCCATAGAAATTATCCTTTATAAGTAAGTAAACAAAATATAAAAGAACTTAAATAATAAAATGATATTTAACATGAGTTATAACTAAAGAATAAAGCAACTAAAAAGGAAACAGAGCAAATATTTATTACCTAGGAAATATAAAAATTGAATCTAGTTTAAGATTAAATTCTATAAGCAAAAGGCAAAATAAGAATTTGTAACGAGAGCTTAAAATCAAATCCTGAACCCGTATTAGAAATTTCTGCTTAAATCAATTAAAATGCAATAAGTTGTAAAACTTTCTGTGAATATTTTTAAAATTGCTCAGATAACTCTTTCACGAAAAAAATTAAAAAATAAAAATTTTGAGCTCTGCATGATTTATATTTTAGTCTTCCACATTATAAAAATTACAAACTACCTCTAGAAAGTTTAGAGAAATAAGAGTATCATTTGTTTTGGTTGGAAAATTTAAGTGTAATGAAGACTACGCATTTGAATAAGTTTAATGTATGCCTGTTTTTGTTGTTGATTATGAAAAACATTTTTGGTATTTTATGACAGATTTATGAGTTTATATAGATCTATGGAGTCCCTCAAGAATTTTGGTAGGTTAAGGAAATGGTAGTTGTCTCAAGGATGCTTTTAGTGTGGCCAAAAAGTAGGCCGAAGATTGGGTTTAGAAAAATGAAAAAGATTTGATAAGTCATATAATGTAGTAAGCTACTAACTAGAATAATTAAACTTTATCAATTAAATTTAAATAAAAAGAATAATTACATTCCTTTAGCAAAGCTTTATAGTTATTTAGGATTATTTCATATTAAAGAAAATTAAAATAATTATTTTAATTTAATTTTTTATACTTCAATAGCTCCAAAGAAATATAAAAAATAGGAAAGTATTTCTTAGAGATATTTAATGAAAATAAATTATATTTACATAAAAAATAAAAATATAATAATTACAATATAATTTAGTTTGATATGTTAAATTAAATTAAAATTTAAATAATTTATTCTAAATAACTTAATATACTAAAAAGTATAAATATATCAATAAAATAATACTTACAGAACTATATTATGCAATTTTTTAAAATTAGTAAATGATTCAAAATATAAGCTTAAAAATTGACTTAATCCTGAATTCTTTATTTAATAAAAAAGGTTCGTCCTTAAGTTTTATTAAAATGATAAAATTTTATTTTATTTTCTTAGAATTAACATATCTTTAATTTTCGCTTAGTTATGCATAATATATTTATTAAATTAAATATATAACCTTTTAGAAATAAATATATACATTTATATTTAGTTATTATTAATTTTGCTATATTAATGAGGATGAAAATATCAAAAATAATTTTAGTTATAAATTATAGATATTTATTTAAGAATTACATTTTAAATATTATTAATCCTTTTTTCTATGTATTCAATAAATCTATATCATCTGATAGACTCATATTAATTCTTTTCTCTTTTGTTCTGTCAATTATTTCTTTATATTTTCCAATACTTCTAGTGTACTAATAATAGAATAATTCATAATAGTTAAACCTTCTTAAAAAATTGATATTAAAAGAATTACTGTTTGAAAATTATGAAATTTTATACATTTTCCAATTTATTTATTGGCTTAATTTGAAGATTAATTATGATTTATAAGAAAATTTGCTGAGTTTTCTTTGACTTTGTTGTAATTTCTTCTTATTTATTAAGATTTTTCCTTAAGTATTTACAATAAAAAATTGTTTATTTTTTATTTTAAATACATTTAGTTTGCTTTAAATGTATTATTTTTATCGGATAATTCTTATAATTTCTCATAACTAGATGTTAAGTAAGTTTGCACACTAAAACATAACTCTCTTCGAATTTACTCGTTATCTAAAAGGAGAAAATCTATTTATTATATTGTTATATTATAGATATATAAAATGGCTTCTAAGAAATAACAGAACTTTGAACAAAACATTTAAACAGGAAAATTCTCTAAAAAATAAAAAAACGAAATAATTACAATGAGTGAAAGTGAGAAATATGATTGATATGACGAACATTAACCACTTGGAAATCCAGAACTAAAAAAACTTCCGACACAAACTCAAATAGAAATATTATCTAAGTCATTAAAAGAGTTTATGTTTAAAAATAGATACCTCACTGATAAAGTAGAAAAATTAGAAAAACTAATAACTTCTTTACTTGAGAAACAATATTAATCATCATAAGAAATAGAAAACAAACTGGAACAAAGAATTCTTTAAATTTAATAATAAATTCAGATAACGCCATTTTCGTTTTAACAGAATTAATCAGATCCTATGGAAATAGAAAATGAAGCCTCAAATTAAAATAAACAGTAAACGTTTATTTAAAATAAGTAGTAAATTTAAATTAAATAAGTGTTACAGAAATAATAGTTTAAAAGAAGAATAAAATGCTACGTGTCCAATAAATAACACCAATGAAAATACTGCTACTAACTAAGCGAAATTTAAAGAAAGAATAAATAAGATATTTTTAGAAAACTATTTAGGATATATCCAACATAAAGCGGAAAAATTTATAGAAAAAAATTCTTTAATTCAAATCTTAATCCTTGGATAAATAATTAGGAAAGCTTAGTGCAAGACCAAAACTATTCAGAATATTAAAGGATGGTGCACTAATGAAGTGCTACACCGCCTAACTAAGTCTAGTAGGAATTCAAGACAAACTAATAGAGACAAGCTGATAGAATAGGTCAGATGGTTGACTAAGGCTTTAACAAAGCTTTTTAACTTTTTTTTTTAAATAAAAAACACCAGAAAATATCTAACTGTTTACCATTCTTTAATTTGCTTCTAGTTCTTCAATTGAGCTAAAGATTTTTGGTACTTTTTTCAAGTAATTTATAAAATAGTTCTTCAATTTCTAAAATACTCCACTATTAGCTTATTTGTCTAACTCATATATAGATAAGATATTATTTTTTAAATATTAAGTATATTTTAGTATCTTACTCTTCACTATACTGTTATCTATTTAATTTAAGTAAATTTTAATTTCTTTTTAGTTTCTTCTTATATATTATGTTTATTCTTATAGTTATTCATTTATATATTTGTAAAAATAATATTCATACTATCTTCAGTCACTATTTTTACTACAGAGTTTGTATATTTTCAGAATTTATACTAAAATTAATTATTTTTTCATAAATTATTTTGAACTAACTAATACAAAAATTAAGTAAAAACAATGAAAAATATAAAATTATACTTGATTATGCTATATAATTAGAGGTAATTTAAGATAAATTAAAAGCATTCTAGTAAAATAATTATTAAAAGCCCTTAATTAACAAAATATCTATATACTTTATTAAACTTATTTATCATGTTATTATCTACAATTAATTTATAGTTAACAGTTTAAATTATTATTTCAATCATATATATTTAGACATTATAGGAAAATATTATACTTTTTAAAGAGAATAATTAAATTTATTATGCTTAAATTAAGAAGTTATAAGAAAAATTGCTGAATTTTACATTTGTCTTATATCTATTTTTACTAGTGAGTTTTTATTTAAAGCTTGCATCTTTAAAACTTTAGCTATCTTTAAAGCTAGCAATATAGCTATGGAATACGAAAGTAGCTTAAATAAGTTTATAGAGCAATTTTTAAAATAATTAAAAAGTATTATTTGTTCCAATTTAGGAGATAAACTTAAATTTTTTCTCTCAAGTATTGGAAATTAATATTAGATAAAAAGAGAATAGCAAATCTTAAAATTATGAATGATATAATTATTGTTTCTTTGATGTTATCATTACTTATTCTCGCAAATAAAAATCTATGTGAAAATAATAATCTTAGATTTATAATTTAAAATTAATATATAAATATCATTTACATATTAAAAATTAAAAATTATATTTAAGTTTCTATTTATTTAATTAAAGTTTTTGTTTTAATTTTAAAATTTAATGATATTATAAATGCTAAAATAAAAGGTAAATAAGAGTAACATTTATTTAAAATTATTGCTATTTTAAATTTATAAATCTTACATTTAATTTAATAATCATTAATTTTAGTTGTTCGCTTTTCAAAATGATATATTATTTCTTTTAAATATAAATAAATAAATAAAAACATTAAATTTTGAAAATAAAATAGAAAAAGTATTAATCTTAAGTTTAGCTTAAAAATATATAGTATTTTAAACTTTGATATGAATAGTTAATTTTTATTATAATTATAACTATTATTTTAAATAATTAAAAAGTAGATATTTATTATGTAATTTATAATTTAATCTAATTTAATTCTATAAATATTAAAACTATTATATATTTAAAGACTAATTAATTTAGCAAAATTCTAAATTATTTATAAGAATATAAATTAAATAAAAAGAATCTAATTAAATTATCTTAAAAATTATTATTATATTAAATTAAATTATTTATTAGTTACTTATTTCAAACTGCTTATTTACCTTCTTAAATTTGCTTATATTTAAATAAACTTATAAATAAATTTAAACTATTATAAATAAAAAATTAGTTTATATATATGAGTATCTTAAAAGTAAAAATAAGCTTATATAAATTAAAATTATTAAAATAATCCTTTAAAATATTTGCTAAAAAGATAATTTATTTTATAACTTTTAAAATTAATATTTTTACTTTATATTGTTGAGATATTTTAATTTATTTAAAAAATTTAATTAAAAAAATCATATAAGATATATATGAAAAAACTTAACTTTTAAACTTATATACAGTAGTATAAAAGGAAAAATACTTATATTAAATTTATATCATTGAATCTATTATTAAATACATTTTATTTTATTTTCTTTAATCATTTGTAACTACTTTAAATTTATTAGCAACTCATCATATATTTCATCCACTAATTCCCTACTTTCTTCAGTTGAAAGATTTCGCTCAATCAATTTTAAAACTTTTTAGTTTAAGCTAGTTTGAATTTTTTCTTGCTTCTACAATTCAATAAATATTTATTATAAATTATTTTCATTTTTTATCTATGCAACTATGATTTATTCTATTCCATATCCTTATATAAGTAAAACCTTAATAAACTCTTTATTATTTGATGCTAAGCTTTTTATTTCTTATAACATCTTTAACAAGTTTTAATTAGTCATTTCTATTTGCTCTTACTTGAGATTATAGGCAGGGCTTATTTGCAAATATTCTTAATTAAATTATAAGTTTTTGTTCTGATTTTGTTCATTTTAGTCAATATTTATCGTATCTAATGTAGGAATTCCTTAAAGTTATAAATTTGACTTGAGAGCTTGTGTCTTTATTATTTTACTTATATTATACTTGTCACTCTCAGTTAATAATCTCTTATTTATGCAACATTCCTAATGTCCAATCTTTGCTAGGTTTTGTTTAATGATATGAAAAGCAAATAAATAAAAATTATCGTTTTATTAAAATTTACTAGCTGCTTCTTTGATAGAATTTTTTATTTATGCGTTATATTTATACAATTCTCCTATTTTCCTTTCCTTATGCTCTTCAATATCAAAAAGTCAAGAAATTCCCATTTTGTTCAAATGTCAATCATATCCATATAGTGTAGAACGGTACTCTCCTTTCTATTAGCAAATGGAATTCTTTACATGTAGTAAATTTTTCTTAGTCAAAACTTTACCTTGTTAAATCTCATAATCCTCCAATAACTTAATTATTTCTCAAATAAATCTTGACTCTTTTCTGCTTCTTTTCTTTTTACATGAGTGAGAACTTTCAACTTGATTATTTCTTATTTCTTAAAAGAGTTTATTGCTAGAACTCATACTTAATTTAAAAAAATAGACATTTTTTTCTGAAAAAAATTATTTTCTTTATAAATATTTTACAAGATATTTTTCTTTTACTTTTAAGCAGTGTTTAAGATTCTTTATACGATAAAGAATTTTTTTCAATCAAATTTGAATAGTTCGACTATATTTAACTCTGAGATAGCTTTTTCAAATGGTTGCAATGCTTACTATTTAAATCTTATACAAATTAAATTTAAAGTTTTTTAATTTAATTTAATTCAACTTAATTATTAGTTATTAAATTAAGCCAGATAAGTTTTATAGCCACTAGCATAATATTTTAATCAAAGGATTTAAACTTTTATTAGCTTAAAATTACTATTCTGTATATTACATAACTTTTTTATTAATAAGCAATTACTGAAGCATATTCTTATTTAAAGCAAATTATATATATTTCATATGTATTTAATTTTTATTTATAGTATAATTAATTTACTTAATTGAAAATATAATTAATTATAAATAATCAGATAATATGCAAATCTTTATGAGCCGCTTTCAATTTAGTTATTATCTTCCAGAGAAGTTTATAATTATTAGATTTTGAATTAATACTATATGTCTTTGGTATTAATAAACAATAATAAAATATACTAATGTTGTAATGCTTTTTATGAAATTTTCTATATAACTTAATCTTAAAAAACATTAATTTTGCTTCTTTTTTAGTCCTATAAAGAATTAAAATCTAATTAGCCCTAATGGAGCATAAGTAACTGGTGTTATACTAACTTAAAGCAGAATTCTACTAACTTAGATTGCTAGTTGTTCAAATGATTTTGATTCAATTAAAGATAGACTTTATTTTAGAATATAGCAGTAAAATGTATACTAAGATTTAATTATAATTACTAACTCTTATATACTAATCCTTCTTCAATTAACTTTCAAACTAACAACATTCCTTATCCCTTATCTAACTGCTTTTAACTATACCTAAAAAAACTTTAGTATCTATTTATAAAGTACCAACTACAAATCTCCGAAATAAAATTCTGAAAATGATAAATATTAAAGGAATCTGATATAATATATAATGAAGAATATACACTAGCTATTAATAAGTTATCTATTTAATTATAATAATAAGATTAAAACTTCTAGTTATCTAAATTTCAATTAGCTATTTATCTTCTGAAAATAATTATCAATTTAAATTCCTTAGCTTATTTATAAATATTTACTCTTACATCTTAACTTATTATACAGTTTGATACTAGTAAAAATATTGAAACAATTAAATTTTTAATTTTCTTAAGTTATTATAGTTGAAAGCTTCATTTAAATAGTAGAACTAGATTTTACAATTATATTAAACAATCTAATATTAAAAGTCTTATATTCACTAATAGATTTACTCTTTTTCTTTCCTTTTGCATCTAGACATAGAAATTCCTCCTAATAAAATAGCTTTTTTAAGATTTTAATGTATATAAGTAATTAAATCTATTAAATGTATAATAATAATAATAATGTAAACTAAGAATTTTAAATGTTTTGCTTTCCCTGGGCTTTCAACCAGGTACATACTGGCATTTTTTTATACGTGGATGTATACCACGACCTTTTGTGTATGTGGATGGTTACCACAGAGAATTTCCATCTTTTCTAACGAACAATTTTTACCTATATACTCCAGTCTATGTTATAAATAGTTGATTAAGGGCCCTTCATGTTCTCTATTCTTCTTTTAGTTTAAGTTATTTTCATTCTAGGCATTGTCGTAGTAAGTGAAATTTAGACTCGCAGTACCCGCAAGGTTTATATTATTTCTAAGATTATTTAAGAAAAACTTTTTTTTCTAGTTTATCAATTTTCTTCAACAAAGTTAAGTCGATAATTTCATATTGTTTTTCTTGATCTTACTTTTAAGGAGATACATTTTCTATAATCATATTTTATTCTTGCTTGAAGTTCGATTGAGATTATTCATAGAGTTATTATTCAGTGACTAGGTTATTCTTGATTAGTTGACGTCTAAGTATCGTTAATTCATTATTTTGATCATCTATGTTATTCATGAGTTCTCTAATTTTTTCCCCTTGATTAAAGATTGTTTCTTCATACCTTGAAATGAGAACTTTCATAGATTCAAGTTAAATTTGAATATTTGGATTGCTTTCGGTTTTGGATTCGTTCATCTCTACTAATCCTTCCATTATTTTTCCTTCAGATGAAGAACTTGATTTTTAATCTTATTGCTGCTTTTTCATGAGTTCCTTCATCGCTTTCTTCTTAGCATTTTTTAACTAACTCCTTGAAAGTCGAACAGAATGCTCCATTTTTTTTGTTATCTATTAAATGTAATTTTACTTATTTTATATAATTTAAGCATAAGCAAAAATTGATACTTTCTAACTGTTTTATAAATTAGGAGTATGAAAGTTATTATATTTAGCTTTGGTATAATAGAATATGTTTTCTACTAGTTACATTTTGTATATTAATAAATAAAAAGAATCATATTTTTAGTATATTTCTAATTACACTTTAAATACTCAAAACTTCATAGGAACTTTTGTTATTTACATCATTTTTTTAAATTAATCTAATAATCCTAGGTTTATCTATAAGATTTTTCTTAATATTATACTTATTTTTGGTAATATTCATTTAATTTCTTGCTATAAAAGTCTTATAAAAGTAAATAGATAACTTTCTAATAATGTTGATGAAATGCCTCTGGTATAAATGTTAGCACTTTGGACTTTAAATCCAGCAATCTGAGTTTGATTCTTTATGAGGTATTTTTCAACTTTATAATTATAATAATGTCAGTTAATATGACTTTACTATATTTTCATATAGGTAATAAAACTGTTTATTTATATCTTATTCATCAGTCCTTTTTATCTATCGCCCATTTTCTAATTTTTTTTACTTCTTCTAGCTTTAGTTTTATTCAGATCATTCTATCATTATAGTAATTCCATATTCCACTTTAGGATTTACATTCTCCTTTTCAATAATTTAATGGAATCTATTATTCTAAAATCTATTTCTTTTAACAGCTTTATAGTAGGAAAATTAAGAATAAGGTAGCTTTGATTATATATTAGCAGCTTTATTAAGTCCTATTTTTTTTAATATTGAAATTCCTAAATAAGATCTTGTAGAGCTTTACACGATCCAATATGAGCGAAGTTATCTAATTCTCACAACATGCAAATCTCAAGAAAACTTAAAAGTGTCTTTGTTATAAGTTATATAAGAAATTATAGCAAAAGTTCTAAAATTATAAATAGAAAATATTTCTCTAATCATAAATTTATTTAGTTTCGTATATGTATAAAATAGATATTATCTTGCTTCTTTATCAATATCTTCAAAGTAAAAATGTGCTATTTGCATTGATCTCATCCTTTCTATAGCATCTAAAAAGAAATTTTCTTAGATTTTGTATGAGCTTTATTAAATAAATGTCTACGGTCTTCAATTTTCTATTCATCTATTTAAAAATATTAAGATTCTAGTTTCTCTAAGTTTTTAAAATATCTTAGATTATTAATTTTTGTATTGCTAAATAAAAAAGCGATATTAGAGTCAAGATTTGTTTATGTTTCTAATCATAATTTTAAATATAAAATGTTTATTTAGAAAAGGAAGTCAATTCAAATCTATGAATTTAGCTTGTACTTTAGAATACATATCTTGCTCCTTTTCTTTAACTAGTATGTATTTCTTTCATTATATTCCAGTGCCTCTTAGAATCGTTCAAGGAATAACTTCTGAGACATACTAAACTTTAGGTAGTAAAAAGACTTGAAAAAACTATTAAAAGTTTTAAGGAGTGATATCTAATGTTTGGACAACTATAATATGGATTCATAACATATTTCTTATAATTTTGCACTATTTCTTAGCAATGGACTTTGTTTTTTTGGCTTTATTTATCTCTTAATATCTAGATAAACAATTTAAATAACTTAAAAATATTAAGGCTCAAAAAAATTCTAGATTAAGATACATTAATTAAAATCATGAGAAGCTTAAGCATATAAAAAACTCCCTATTATTTAGACAAGAGTTTTTCTAATTAATTTAAATATTTCCATCAAGCAAATAATTATTTTATTTTATTTTAATTATAAGGGTTAGGGTCATCTTAAATTAGAGGAAATGTTTCCTCAAATTAAAGACAATAAACGTTTTTTTATTCAATACTCAACTGTACATGTCTTCATCTTAATCAATTTCAAACTGAGATAATTTTTCTTTCTCTTCAATAAGCTCATAGAATTGTTCTTCCATCTTCTTGTAATTTTTCTCCAGCTTCTCTGAACAAATTCTAAGGTCATTGTTGTCCTTTTAAAGCTATTTATTCTGTTACTATTAATTACCAAGATCCTGTTTGATTAGTGTCACACTTGAATCATCTAATATCAGCTTCTTTCTGTAAATACCTCCAAAGTAGTTACAATATAGCCTCCTCGATGTTCCAAATTATTTACGGTGCTGCTCAAGCACTCTTCTTCACTTCGGACATTACCTCCAAAAATGTCCAGCCTTTTGACAACAATAGCAACGTTTTATTAAGGGCTTGAATTAAAATTTTTATTTTGTTTACATTTTTTCAATTCCCATCTTTTCTGATTGAAGTTAGTTTTTTTTGATTGGTAATCGAATTTCTTCTTTAATTTTCTATTGATTTGCTTCTAGGTTTTTGTCTAGTAGTCCAAATTAGGAAGTTAAGGCTTCAATTTAAAACTAAACTTTACTTACCAAGTCTTGATCTTCCTTTTTTCTATCTTACAAAAGAAGTCGAAGATTCAAGTTTTCAACCTTCAGGATTTATATTTCGGTATTCATTTTCTCAATTAATGAATAAAGCTAAATAATGTCTTGCTCGTGGGGTTTCTCAAGCTTTTTCAGTTTGCTAGGAAATTCCGTATTTCCCAATCCTTAACAGGAGTAGATTTATCTTTTTTGAATTCTTGGTTATTGTTAGTTAACTGAGACTTAAGATTGATCTTTAAGGTTAGAATTCAAGGTTTAGATTCCCGGGTTTTTTTCCATTTTTCCCCTTTTATTAAAATGATTATTCCAAGCAAATAATTTATTTTTACTTTGTTTTACGTTAATGATATAGCAACATTTTCTTTATAAGATAAAAAAAAATTATATATCAAATAAATTCCATATATATATAGCATATTAGTATTTTTAAGCAAAAATATGATATAATTAATTTATTCCTTTGAAATTGAAAAAATAATAATAATAATAATATTAACTAATTGTCAATATAAAGGTTTACCTTCTTCAGGAATTTCTGCCTGATTGGGGCGGCCCATTAAGTTTTACGTGACAGGGTTTCTCAACCTTTTTGCTAGGATTGTTAACCAACTTGCTCTCTTTCTAAATTTTGCCATTAAAATTTTTTTTTCTTGTAAATTCCTTCTCTTGTTATTCAAAGTCTTGAGGTCTGTCTTAGCGTTTTTTTTCTTCTCCTAATTGAAGGTTTTTACAGTCTTTACAGTTTCTAATTAAGTGTTGAGTTAATTTGCATTATCAACATCTTTTTCTGACTACATGGTTTTTTTGTCTCTTGATAAGGATTCTTTCTATTATTCTAATCTTGCAGAAATTCCTTTATTTTTATCTACTTAAGTTGAGGCAATATATTGTTATTAGATTTGAGGAAGTGGCTACTAGCATTCAGGGATTTCTATCTGCATTAATACTACTTAACTAGATGGTTGTTAGGATTGTAATCATATTTATTCTCTTGAGATGTGCTTATTTGTGACAAGTAAAGTCTTTAATTGATCGAGTTCTTCGTTAAGCACTTCATACTAAGTTAAAATGGATCTAAATTGCTCTGAAAGGTTAAAGACTGTCTCTTCTTACTTAGATATTTTGAGTAATAGATTTCCAACTTAAAGGGATTTGTTATTTCTTTTTCTCCTACAAGGCGTTCTCCTTCACATGAGGAGAACGAATCCTCTCTTTCAATGGGTTTCTCCTACTTACGAATTTATTGGTGAGTAAATTTCTTGACTTTCATTAACTCAATTTTCGTAAGTTTAAATCCTGCACTTTACTAATTTATTTTTTTCCCGGGTTAGAACATTTTTTTGAAATATAAATTATATACTATTTATTTATATGACTTTACTTAACTATTCCAAAGGATGAAATATATATCTTATTAAACTAACTATAATGGATAAATACATTAATTTAATTTATTGCTTATATATATTATTTTAAACTATCTTATCATTTTATTATTTTCTAATTTATAAAATAATTGCATATACATTCAAAAATATATCCTTAAAATACAAAAAGGAAAGGCAATATTTTATGTGCATACATCTGTACTTTTTAAGATGATGATTGATTAAAACTGACTTTTATAATTTAAGCTTATCAAACTAAAACAAAAACCAGAGAAAAGAGGAACTGATGCCATATATATTTTATTTTAATTGATAAAATGCAGTTTAAAACAAACTAGTATTTAAATAGTTATATTTTATTAATTAGATGCTATATATAAATGCTATATATTCATATAATATAGTATTTTATATTAATTAGCTATTAATTTAATATTATTAGAAAGAATCTTCTTTATAAATCTCTTCTCCTAATCCGACTTCCAAAGTTAAAAATACTTTATTAACCACTTCTATGTCTCTTAAATGTCTTCTTCAGTAAAAAAATGCAATTCTTTCATCTGGACTATAAATTTTGATTAAATAGATGATCTTTAATAATGATGTAGCAATCTACCGTTAACTATAGAACAATGGTACACAGTCCAGTTCTATAAAACTGCATTTCTCATTACAAAAATAGTTTGTATAAAATTAAAAGGGACATTCTCTATTATGAATCGAAGGTTCAAGCTATATTTCTCTCCTTTATAATAAAGTTTATTTATCAAACAAAAATTTTCTTCTATTGTGTCTTATTTTTCTAAGCAATACTTGAATAGATCACAAAAGTTTTTACACTTATCCTATTTACTATAGTTTTTGAGTTAAATATTATCCAATATCAATTCTTATTCTACCTAATTTTCCTTTTAGCTCTCTTTTAACTTCGCCTACTCCTATTAACTGATTTCTTTTATCTTTTCAACTGATTGAAAATAATTCCCTTCATCTCTACTTGTGATTTCTAATTTATCACTTTTAGTACTTATATTTTTCTTCTTGTAGAGTCATATAAGAAGAAAAATTTTATAGAGCAAGGAAAGAAAAGCAAAATATAACAAAATGTTTCAATATTAATATTTAGAGCCTCTATTTATGTCTCTTATTTTTTGGTCTTATATTTTAATTTGCGTTATCTATTTCTAAAAAGAATCCCATTTTAACTTAACCAATTAACTAATACCAATAAAGAATTTATTAGTTTTAAAGCAAATCTAATGGAAACTTAATGTCTGCATTTTATAATTTATAGGATTGATTGATTTATTATTTTAAGAGTATAAATTAAAAGAAATAATTGATTAAAATAGCAATCTTATTGCTCTAGTATAGCACCTAGCTATTTATTTTATATAAGTACCTGAAGGTTATAGAATTAAAAGAAGAGAACGAATATTTAATATAAAGGAATTCTATTTCTAATGAGATTAATTCTAAGTAGCAATATAGTTACATCAGTTTGCTATTGTAATAATAAAAAATGGAAAATTACTTGCAAAAATTCTCTTCTCAATGGGAATCTTCTTAGTCAAGCTACGATTAATGAAAAATTATTTAAGAACTCCAAATCAGACAATTAGAAAATTTTAAACTTTTAAGAACTGTACAAGAACTCGAAAGGAAAATTGAACACCTGATGATTAACTTATAAGAAAGAAAGTTGAAAATAAATAGTTAGGAATTATCAGAATAGAATAATTAGAAACAAAATTTAATCAATTTGCAGAGTTAACTGAAAACATTTTATTGCAAAAAATGTAGATGAATGATCCGATGGATGTAGATCAACAGTCTACAACAAAATATATTCCCTATTGGAAAATAATGAGATGTTGATACTGCAAGCAACCAGGGCATAAAGTTAGAAGCTATTTCCAATTTTAATGAAAATAAAAGAAAATAGTAGAAAACTAATGGGAACATATTTTCAGAATTTATTGCAATCAAGAAGGTAAACTATACAGGAAAAAATATTCCTGCTAAACAAAGAAGCTCCAATCATATAGCATGCAATTAACGAATTTAATAAGAAATGAATCGGAATCGATCTATCAGAAACTCTTAGAATAAATAGAATAAAAATCCTTAGAACATATGATAAACAAGATCCAAGCAAATATGAAGTCTCTTTTATTTAACTTTAAACTTTTGATTTGAGATTAACCAAATAAAGGTGAAATCATGTAAATTAATTCATTAATTCATTCATCCATAAAGGAGAGAAATATAGGCTTGAATCTCTAATTCATAATAGAGAATACCACTCCTCATGTATTAAAAACGATTTTTGTCATGAATAATACATTTTTATAGAAATGGACTGTCTACCTTGTTTTATTTTTAACGCGAATAAGCTTTATCCTGACAGAAGAGCAGTTATCTAATCAAATTATATAGTCCAGATGAAAGGGTTGTTACTTCTGTATTTGAAGAAGACATTTAAAAGGCATAGAAGTGATTAAAAATGTATTTTTATCTCTAAAAATCTACTTTTGAGAAGAAATTCATAGAGAAGCTTCTTTCTTAATTAAAAAAGGCACTAAATTAAATATTATCTTGCTTATATAGAATTATATTATATTAAGATACAACTTTTAAATAAATTATATTATATAGCTAATTAATAAAAATATAACTACTGAAATTTAAATTATTTTTAAACTTCATTTGAACAATTTGGATAAAGAAGATGAGATATCAGTTCATGCTTTAAAATGATTTGCGATTTTAAATAGTAGGTTTATATTATAAAAATCAGCTAAAACAAAAAATCACAATCAAATACTTATATTTTGCATATAAAAATTTGGTTTTCTAGTTATTTATACTAAGTTTGTACTTTTGATAAGCTTATCCTTGTATTTTATAAGCAAATATTAATAAAATGATAAGATAATTTAAAAGAATATAGGAATAAAATAAAAAATTTAATATAATTATCCTTGAAAGTTAGTTTAAGTAGATAGATAGTTCACTTATTCAAAAATGCTTAGTCAAGGTATAAAATAAAAAATATGCGATTTCTTTTTCAAAGGAATAAATTAAATAAGGTATTGCTTTTTTTTACTAAGAAGAAACATATTAACTATATTAATGGGAAGTTAGTTTGATATGTATGATTTTATTTTATTTTGATTAAGCAAATATTTTTATATCCTTTACGTAAAAAGCTAAGGTAATAAATTGGCATTGATTGAAATATTCAGATATTGAGCTTACAATCTTATCGAAATAAAAGGAATTAAGTACATGATTTAGCTTATTGGGTTCTTATTAAAATTTAGGTCTGGAATCTTTTGAGTATTTAATATTTGTTAGTTCTTTAAATTGTTTATTTAAATATTTTAAGATGAGATGAAGTTAAAAAATTGCCTCACCGAGAATCGAACTCGGATTGCTGGATTTAAAGTCCAAAGTGCTAACCGTTACACCATGAGGCATTTCACCTACAATATTATAATTAGAAAGCTTTAATATCAGTTGAGCGATAGAAATTTATTCCTAGCATTCTTTTGCTATATTTTAGTTCCTTTATCTATATAAAGCTCCTATATATCGTTTTACATCAACGTTAAATTCCAATCTAAACTTAGAAACTTAGTACTTTTAATATTCCATGAATGCTAATTTATCTAATATATCGATCAATAATAAGGACAGAAATTATAAAATCAAAGTTAAGCAAGAACTTACACATCTAAAAAGAATCTCCTTTTAATAGCCAAATTTATATTTAACTATTTTAGATGCTTAAATCTTTTACTTCCAACCATAATCGACAGGATGTAAACAAACTAGAATGATAATAAAGTTGCTTAGCATTGATAGAATCATATTTTCATTAATAGGATAAAAAGAAAAATCTCTCTAGGAAAAAAATAATTCACTCCTATTTCTTAAATTCTAAATAGAACTGATATATCTATTATGAGTATGTACTTAAAAAATTAAGATAATAGACTTTAGAAAAAGAATAGCAGAGTAATCTAGCACTTTTAACTTATACCAAATAAAAGGAATTTTATAGTATTTAAGAAGAGGAATATAAAGCTTATTTCCACGGACTAAAAATACTAAGCTTAGAATTCTAAAAAAGCCTTTAAAAGTAAAGTATGAGAGTTGAATTTCCATATAAAAATTATTCTTTTCTTACATTTGAAACTTTTCCCTCAATGTCATTTTAATGATTTTTTTATTTTTAGATGTATTTTTTTTTAAATCTCTATTTAATTTAAACTTGATTAAGATACTTAATTTGCAATTAGAGAGTAATAGGATTGAAAAATATCAAACCCACTTATCTTTTATCTTAAAATAAAAAATTATCTTATAATTTTATTTTCTATCTAAAGATCTATCAAACCTTTATAATCTACTATTACATCATTATATTTTATTGTATAGTTAATATCTTTTTGTTTAAGTTAGATTTTATTGCTATCCTTGGAAGGAAAATTTTTAAGTAAAACTAAATTTTTATTTCCTTAATCTTTCTTTCTCTTAGTTTCAATTTTAAAATTGCATGTAGCAATCTCTCAGCAATTTTTATCTTTATATATCCATCTATTTATTTCCAGTTTAATATGTATGAATATAAGAAAATAATTATAAAGTTTAGCTTTAGTATACTTTATTAAATTAGACTTTGAAACCTTTAATTATACTTAAAGAAAGTAATTTCTACTCTTGTTGCTTTTAGCTTTTTTTTGAATCAGAGCTTCTACGTTTGCTTTATACTATTTTTCTTTTATATTTTGTTCTTATAAGTTTATATAATGGAGAGTGAAGAAGAATTACCTCTCATTAATTTTGATGAAGATTAATTGCCTATTTAATAGAATTTAAATGTGTAAGCTATCGAAGAAAACAAGTAGCAACCTTATGTATAAACTGAATAAATCTTTTAACAGCTGAATGAAGAAAACAATCAATAGCTTGCTTAATAGATTCAACTTAATAACTAACAACCTAATGAAGAGGAAAAGGAATTGAATATTTAGTAAAATTTAAATGAGTAGGCTATAGAAGAAAACATGTAACCACTTCAAATGTAAGTTGATTAAAATGTTTAAGAAGTGAATGAAGAAAATAATCAGTAACTTGCTTAATAAATTCAATTTAATAACTAACTACCTAATGAAGAGGTTAAATAATAGCCTGTTTAATAAATTTAATAAAATGAAATCTAAGAAATCATAGATTGGGATCCATAATAACCTCAATTAAACGTCTAGCAATAAGAAGAAGAGGAAAAAGAGTAAAATCAACAAAATAACTAAAACTTAATCCTCATTCAGTTGAAATTAACTAGAGCTATTATCTTTAGTTTAATAACTTTAGCTCTATTGGCTTTTATATGCTAAACTTTTTTTCTTTATCAAGACTAGAATGCAAAGGAGACAAATTAGTAAATAAATAAAGAAGAATAAAATTTATAGAAAATAGAAAACGAGAAGGATGTTAATAAATCCTAGAAAGGGAAAGAAAAATGCTATAATGATTAAGGATAAAAAAATTTAGTTGAAATTAATACAAAAAATAGAATCTAAAAAAGTGAACTTTCTCAGATTTCAGATGTCGAAGAAATGTTTATCATTTAGATAAAAGAAACCAACCAAGAATGAATCAAACGAGAAACTTTTTGTCAGTGACTTGATTACACAAAAAATAAAGAAAACGAAAATGACAGTATTAAAACTTTATTTTTTACAATAAATAACATTTGATTTAGTTTTCCTAAAAATAAAATTGGTAAAGTATAGAATTTACCAGATTATCTTGAACAGCATGATAGTTGTATGTTTAACGAAAGATGCAATGAAATATATTCGTATAAGGAAGTTTTATGCATGCCTCTATATGAGTTTATGTATCAAACTTAAGAATATTTGACTATCTGAAAGCATATTGAACTATGAAGTCCTACCAATGTTTTAATAGCTGAAGCTAAAAACAGTAGTTTTAAATAAGCAGCAGTAGATGCATTATAGTAAGCTGAAAAGTGGATTAAAGAGAATGAAAAGAGTATTGTAGATGTGATCAGCTTATATTAAAAACCTATCTAAATTTTATTTTTTAAAGGTACATTAAATTAGTTCTTTCACAATGATAAAGCATAGCTACAGTGACTAACAATATTATATATAGAAAAGCAAAGCTCTATTCTTAATAGTTAATCTTATCCTAATATATACAATTTTTATTTTCTAAGTTTAAAAGTAAGTCATTAAAAGAAGCTAACATCTAAGTTTCTAGTAGCACAACTAATATTTTCTGAAAACAAAGTCTATCAAGGGAGTTGAAAGAGATAAAGATTTATTTTATCCTTTTTGATTTTAGATTCTCTTTCAGTTCTAATTTTAATAATTTAAAATTAACCTTTTAGCGTTACTAGCGATAACTCATATTAATTAAATAAGGAATTATCAAGGTTCTATATTATCATAACATAAATTTTTAAATCTATCAAGTAGAATTTTATTTTATCGTATTTGTCTTTCGTTTATAAACTATAAAAATGAATACGTCTAATCATCTATCTTTTAATGTTGGAGATCCTTAGAGTAGATAATAAAGGAGACTTGATTATATGAAAATAAATAAATATAAGTAGTCCATTTAAGTACTTTATTTTGGAAAATACATGATTAGTAGCAGGAAGAAGTAAAATTACCTGATTAATTAGGAATACATGAAGATCGTATATTTTACGATAGATGCTATGAGAAATATGGAATTAAAGAAATTTAATGAATGCCTCTATATGAGCATATGTATGAAACTCGGAAAGAATATTTATTTATACGTTGAAAGCATATTGATCTATATAGTCCTACTAGAGCTTTAATTGCTTAAGGCAAAAATAATAATATTTAATTAGTTGCAGAAGAAGCTATCAGGTAAGCAGAAAAGTGGATAAAAGAAAATTAGAAGAGAATTATTGATGTAATAAGTGTTTAAAAGTTATCTTAACTTATATCTCCACAAATATATTAATTAACCTTATAAAATTGTCAAATCTACAATCAATAGTAAAGAAAAGCTTTTTTAAGGATTTTTTTAAGTTTAGATATGAAGAAAAATACATATCTGGGTGATATATCTTATATTATCCTAACATGACATGCTTATATTTCTAGAGAAACAAGTGAACTATCATAATATTTTCCAGAAAATAAATGGGTAAATTAAACTTGCATAGATAAAAGCTTATTATTAAAATATTTACCAAGATAAATAAAAATGACTGCTAAGTCAATCAATCTAGGATCATTTAAAATGCTACTCATTTAAATCCTTCTACTGTATAAGGTATAGCATTTAATTTTTTTTTCCTGAGTAAAATATTTTTATTACATCAGCTATTCAAGCAATTTTAATTTGCTATCATTTAAGATATTTCTATTTATAACTTTAAGGCATCATTTTTTAAAATTCCTGAGATTATGTTTCTCAGTTGGTACTATAGTTGCATAAGTTTAGTTTATTTAAATTATGAAAATCAGAAAGAGTATAAACTAATAGCCTTCTATGGAAATGTTTGAATCATTGCATAAATTTGCCTGCTAAGCAAGTTCTTTCCTATTTATCATATAAATTTTCCAAAAAGTTAATAGAATGAGGATCATTTTGAAGCTCTGGCGCTGTAGGAATGGAAAAATTATTTTAATAAGCTTAGAGGGCATGATAGGATGATAAGCAATATTATAACCAGATATTGAGTGAAATGGTCATATATAAATAGAAATGGATAGACTTTATACAAACTAATGAAGAATATATCTATATCATAAGAATCAGGATTAAAGCCTTATCATAAAGCACTGTCTAATTATAATATCTAAAATATAAATAAAGGAAAAAGTTAGTTAATACTCCACATTATGATTTTATTTTCCTTAATTATCTTTATAAGAAGAAAAATATTATAAATATTGAACAAACTAAAAATGAACCTATTGTAAATATTTAAATAAAATACCCTTGCATGGTCACTTTCATCTACAAAGCTACTTAATAAAAGATAAATAAGCATATTGCTTGAATCATTTCACCTTATACTTCTAAATTCTTAAATCTTATAATTAAGCCTAATTTAATTTCATAGCGAAGCTTATTTGCTTAATTTGCTGAAGAAAATATTTGAGGAGAAGCGAGATCTTGGGAAAAATATCTAAGCTTAAAATAATATGTAACTTGCTGAATGCTTGAATTATAACAATCTAGTCAATTAATAATTACCATATAACGATTTTTCTATTAACATGTCAATCTTTTAGCTATCTCAGTAAAAAGAATTGATAAAATCTATATGTATTTCAAGCTGGTTAAGCATCTATTAGTCATTTAAAGGAAATATTTACTATCAAATTTTTTTAGATTTTAAATTTTAGAGCTGAAGAAGTTAGAAGAGAGATTGGAAAATGTAACAAGAAAAAAGATAGTAAGTGAAAGACCTAAATTTATTCTAGCTGAGGATTCAAAAAGGTAATTAATGCTTTTAGGGATATTTGAATTTAGAGTTAATATATTAGTTTATTATTACAATACATATACCTATAAATCATCTTAAAGTTACTCTTGCATTGAATATTTCAATCAATTTGTAATATTTGATGCAAGTATGCTTTTATGATATATTTTGTAATAGAAATTAAGGAAAATTAATTCCAATATTCTATATTCCTTCGTTTAGAGCTATGATGGATTTCTATGTAAAATAAACTGATAATCCTTTCTTTTTTTTGTTATTTTAGAATGCTTTTTACTGTAGCAAATATGTGTCAGTAGCTTGAAAAAAATGCTAATAATAATGATAATGGGTCATAAATAAGTTTTTTTATTAGGATCTTAGCCTTCAAGTGAAATGATTGCAACTAAATCATTCTTAATCAGAATTTAATTTAAATTTTAGTTTTTGGATCTGCTCATGCTAGCTAAACTGACTTAGGTGTTTACCTAACTTGATAATACACCCAATATTTATACCTTAGTCTCTTTAACTTTTTCCATATACTTATTATCTTAAATTTCTTTCTTTCCACCTAAAGAATGAAAGTATATATATAAATCTGGCTTATACAACCAGCTTAATTATTTATTATTTTTCAATCCTTTTTTATTTCTTTAAATTCTTTTTTTTGTATAAAAAGAAAAAAATGGATTAATCTCTTCGACTCTCAAAAAATTAACTTAGAAACCTAAAGAGAAAAGCGGCAAAAGAAATGTAGAAAAAATAATAACAATAGGAGGAGTCAAGCTCTTCTTCAGAAGGTAAAGTTATGGTAGGATAAATAGAGATAAGTTAACCTAAAAACGAAACTAATCAAAAACTTTAAATTTAATTAGACCAAATGTAAAAAGTAATCTCAAATTATGAAGAAACAACTTACAACTTAGGCGAAAAAATACGAGAACTAATGAGTAACATAGAAGATTAGAACAACGAATTACTAATACTTAGAAGATAACTTATTTGTAGCAAATTAATAACGGAAGAATAACTCTGAACTTAATCATAATAAAATTTTAAATACGACACAAAAATGGAAATAGAAAAAATACCAATAGAATTAAAAACAGAATTGAATCCAGAAAAAGAAATGATTGCTACAAGTTTCATTAAAAGATTAGAAAATATAGAAAATAAATTATCATAAAAAAGAACGAAATAAAGACAATAATACAAACTTTGTTGATGTTGCAAATCAAATTAACATATTTTAAAAAACTGTTGATAATGAAAGAAAATAAACGAATAAGAGCAGAAAAGAACATGGAGACAACTCAATAAACTATGAATAACTCCAACAGGGATCTACAAATAAAAGCTTTTTGCAAGACCACTTGAACGGTTACAGTGGTAACCTTCCACTTAATAAAAAGGTCGTGGATCACACCCATGTTAAAAAAACTGTCCGCAGGAACTGGTTGCAATTCCAGAGAATGCAAAACTCTACTAACTTTAAGTATATTATTATTATTATTAAATTCTTTTTTTGTCTTTTATCTCTAACTATAAAATTATAACTCTAAAAAAGAAAAAAATCCTCCATTTTATAAAAATTAGATAAATGAATTTAAAAGGTACAAACCTGAATTATATTACTCAAAAGAAGAAAACATGCAATAATCTTTAAAATTAAGCTATTAACAGAAATACTTTGCAGCTGTTCCTAATCAAATTATCACAGTAAAATATCCTCGTAACAATTTGTTTAGTTTATATATTTCAGCTGAAAGTGGCATTAAAATATATATGTGTGACTTTATTTGATAACTTGATACTTATGTATATAAACTAACTTATTAATAAACTAGTGATAAGTTAGAGATAAAAATAACACAGGAAATATAAAAAATCGAAAGTTGAAAATGAAGTAGATTCAAGTTTAACTTGATGACGGTAGAAAGTTCCCCAGTGAATGAAGATTAATTTTCGCTTTAAAGTGGATTGAGTTTAACTAATTTTGTGATGAAAAGAGAAGAAATTTTGAGATTCACATAGATTAGAGTAAGGATAGAAGATTAAATGCAATGTATTTAAAATTCTTAATTAAAAGTCTATTTTGTAAATTCATATGAAAGTAAGTAAGTAGTAGATCTAACACTTAAGAAATTAACATAGTAATATATTTCTTTAATTATATAATTAAGCGATAACTTAAAAGAATGGAAAAAACCCAGGAATTTAAGACTTAAATTCTAACTTAATAGAAAAATCTTGAGTTGACGTTTAATAGTAAGACCAAAATATCAAAAAAGATAAATTTACTCCTGTTAAGGATTGGGAAATACATAATTTCCTAACAAAATAAAAAGGTTAAGAAACTCATGAACAAGGTGTTATTTAACTTTATTTCTTAATTGAGGAATGAAAAAAATATTTAGATTCTGAAGATGGAAAACTAAAATTTTCGGCAACTTTTGTAAGATAGAATAAAGGAAGATCAAGGGTTGGTAAGTTAGTTTTGTTTTAAATTGTAGCCTTAACTTCTTTATGCATATTAATAGAAAAAAGCGTAGCATTAAATCCAAAGAAGAATTTTAATTACCAATAGAAAAAAACTAGCCTCAAACAGACAAGATGAAGAATTAGACCCAGCATAGACAAAAAGAAAGAAAAGAAAACATAAATGCTGATATCGTAAAAAATCTTGATATTTCGCAAGATCCAGTTGGAATTTTTAAAATAGACTAAGACTTCAAAATTGGAATCTCTTAAGAAAAATAAATAAACTGTATGTTACTGTTGAGGAATAAATAATAGATTTTAGATACTGTATGGAAGACATTTGATTATAAAATTTGAATAAATTCAAATAATTTCGTAAGATTAAATATTTGGCAATAATCTGAAATTTAATTCAATTTACAAATCAAGACAGGCGAGAGAGAAGGACACTGCTAGATATGTCATAGCATAAGACAAAATTGAGGAAGATTATGAATCCTTTTTCTAGAAAAATTATTAGCAATAACTTAAATATTTATCCAGTAATGAACTTACTTGCAGATGGTGTCACTATAATTAATTATTATTACATTATAAAATATATAAAATGGATGTCGGTAGCGTCAGAAAAACTAGTGAGTAATCTGGTGCAATGTATACTGCATTGTGAGTAATCTCTCAAAAAGATGACACCACGAAGAAGGATGGATAAGCTCCGTTGAGTCATGCCTACCTTACCCCGAGGGTTCTCTCTATCAGTATGAAAGTTTGACTAACTGGCCTTCTAAATAAGGACTTAATAACTAATTCTTGTTTGGACCTTATTTAAGAAGACTTAAGCATTTGACTCAAGCTTTAAGAATAATTTTTAATAAGAAGATTCCCTATTTGGAGAAGCTGATATTACTCATCGGACCTCTAGATCTTTAACAAGAAACACGAGAACATTTTTCTTAATATTAATATTGAAAGAGCTGCGTGCCAATGAGGGGCTACGCACTCTATAATCGTTTTTATTTATTAGAAAAATTAAAGATGATATATAATTTTAATATAAGCACAATTATTTATTAAGCAATTTGTATTTTTGAATAAATTTAGTAATGTAGTTTATAGTTTTTATACATTCAATTTTAAATAAATTTAATATATTTATTTAATTAAATTAATACTCAAAATGTGAGATTATTTAACTAGAAAAACATAAGTTAAAAATGATAAATAAATTATTATTCAATTTCTTTAAATTATTTTTTAACTTTTATTTATTCAAAATTAAAATGCTTATAATATAAAAAAAAATTAACTTAAATAAGCAAATAAATCTTTTAGTTTTAGATTTTTTTAGTAATACTTTTTAATTAAAATTTATAAACTATTTGTGCTATTTTGCGAAAAAATTAATTAAAATATAAAACTAATACAATAATAATTAAAAATTAAAAATGTTAATTATTAATAGATTTACTATTTCGATGAATTAGATTGAAATAATTATAAGATATATATAAAAAGGTTTAATTATTTTTTAAATTATAATTATAATTATATAATTTTCAACTTAGAATTCAATTTTTACTTTTGTCTCTTTTTGTTTCATTTTTCTAATTTGCCATTTTTCATTTTTATATTTGTTTTATTTAGAATTACTTTAATCATAATTTACTTATTTTAATATAAAAGATTAGAATTAATTTAGATTACTTTATAAATAAATATTTCAGTTTAGTTAATAAAAAATGTATTCATAAATGAATCAAGTTAAGGATCCAATTCAAGATCTATATTCTTGAGATAAAGAAAATTAGTAAAATAATAAAAAGAAGAAATAAAAGGAATAAAAGAAAAGCAATTATAGCTGTTATCTTATAACCATTTTAATATAGCTAACAGTAATAATCTGTTTACTTTTATCCATTTGTGCTACTTCTAATTAGAAGTCTTAATAATATAATCCAGACTTTACTCAAGAAAAATAATTCTAACATTATGGAGATAAAATGCTTGATAACTAAGATGTAAATAATCTGCTATAGGGAAATCCAAGTTTATATAGAAATGAGAATGTTTCTTTATTACCTAAAAATAATATTAAAGAAGCTATCCAAAACATTGAACTGAGTTTAAGAATCGCTACAACTGGAAAAAACATCTTGTTAAGTAACTGCACAACCTTTTGCGACTACTTTAAATTATGTGCTAAATATCCTACATAAAAAGCCGATTCTATATCAAAATACATGTTAGTACATGATTTATATTTCAGTTCACCTTTAGCCTAGAAAGACTAAATATAAAGTTTGATTCAATTATATTAGTATGATTACCATCCTAATTGTGTTAAAGGTGACACATGCTATGAATCTTATGTTTGAAATTAAATATAGTGTATGCCAGTTTTTTACTTTATGTATCAAACTTGGAAAACATTAACTGAGAATTGATAGCACGTATAGATTTACGCTCCAAACTAAGCTTTAATAGGATAATATCGAGATACAAGTTAGGCAGTTGCATCTAGAAATGCAATTTATTAAGCAGAAAACTGGATAAGAGAAAATGAAAAAAGTTTAGTTGAAGCAATTATGAAGTGAAGACTTTAATAACTTTAAGTAACTTTCCTTTTTTTCAGTATGGTAAACTTAGTAAATTATAAAATAAATTATTACTCTAATCCCAAATCTAATCTATTATTATATTATAATTCTACTTATTTTAATGAAAAAAGTATTTACTTAAATAAATCGATTATTCAATCAACTTTATTTATCTGAATATAAAATAAGATAGTGCTCATTATTAATAAGCTAGTTTCAAAGATGCTTATTATGGATTTTGTCTTCCTTCCAGAATCTTTAATATTAAAATTCTTCTTCAATAGATTTTGAGATTAAAGCATTTTTATGATATTTAGAACATCTAAAATTTGATTTTATTTGAATCTTTTGTTTTACTAGAAAAACTAAATTGATTATAGCTAATATCACAACATATGTCTGATTACCAAAAATTCTACAAATGTATATGATCTTTTAACTTCAATGATTTAGATCTAAGACAGAAAAAGTATAAGTAAATAAATAGAAAGGATTACTTATAAAATTATGTAAACTCGCATAACAGAAAGAAGGATTCTTCACTTATAAGAGTTTAATGGTTTTTCAAAGCATTTTAGTAAAATTAAATACATTATATTTAATTGAATAAATAATAAACTAAATAAAGATTTAATTACTTGATAGTTTTAAATGCATTTAAATAAAAATAATTTAAATCTAAATATTTAAGGAAAACTTTTTTAACATTAAGATAAAGCTGTATATATAATTTATTTATTTTGACTAAAATTAAATAAATTTGCTATATTAAATAAAATAAAATAATTTTGATAAAACTAAATGGCATAATCATAATAATTAATTATAACTTTTTATCCACTTTTCAATCAAGTTCATCACTAAAAAGTTTTATTATTTTTGCTAAATATTAAATTTCCTAGTCTTCTTTTAATATAAAAAATTAAATTAAGATAAATATTTTAAAATGATAGCCTTTCTAGCTTCATTATTTTAAAACTATTTAAATTTATGATACTTTGTACATTTTATCTAAAAAGGTATAAAATATGGATCTAATAAATAAATATTTTTAAATAAGTAAAGATATATTTATAAATAAAGAAAATTAAATTTCATGCTTATTTTAAATTTTCACCTTAAATATAAATATTAAAATTAATAAAATTAAATTATTATTTAAATTAAACTAAACAAAATGTATTTTCATATTTTTTATAATTATCAATGGTAGAATTATCTGGATAAAATTAAGACTGAGAAGAGGAATATAAGCAATAAGTAAAGAAGTATTAATGAATAAGATATTAATAAGCAGTTTTATTACCTATATGAAAATATAATAAAGACATATTAATTTATTTTATTATAACTATTTAAAAAAAAACTAAGATTATAGAGCACGTAGCACTATGATAACGCGCAACTCTTTAATTAAAGTTTTTTAAAGTTTAAAAACATATTACATTACATTCTTCACTGTGCTAGCATCCCTTAGAAATTCTTATCTCCTATAGGGCCAGTGTCGGAGTGCTTCCCTAAAAGACCTTAATCTCAAGCTTCGTTCAACATATCGTTACTTGATGCCACGGTCTTGATATCCTTGGCTTCTGCCAAGACTCTTGTTCAGGTCTTCACACGAGGTACTTTCTGGTACCAGAGTTTCTATCAATCACAGTGGAAGGATTTTTCCTCCCAATTTAAAATAAATTATAATAAAACAATTTTTAAGAAAGCAAAATATAATAAAAATGATTTAAGTAAATCTTAAATCCAAAGAACAATAAGCATAAAATTAATAAATAATTTTACTTTTAAACTTATAAATTTATAATTTTATATATTAATTAGTATAAATTAAAATTATATTATAAATTCTATTTTATTAGATAATAAAAATATAGATTTATATAAAAAGTGAAGAAAAAAGAAGAATGCTTTGATGATTTTTTAGATAATGGTGATTGATAAAATATATTAGCATGATTAATAAAGATAAAATATATAGGCTATTTGAAAGAGTTATTATATGCCTAGTTATTTTATTAGCAACTGTAATTTCTAAAGATACTGTAATTATTCTAAAAATATTCATATTAATAATTATAGTTCAGACTTTCCTCAGGTTTAACAAAATAGCAGGATGGAGATATAATATTAGAAAATCAAGATACAATTAATTAAATATAGAGAAATATAAGTTTTAATAATATAAATGTAACTTACTAGATTAAGAACAAATTTAAAAGAGTCTGAAGCAAATTTTAAGCCTAATTTAAACTATAAGTCAATCAAATAAAATATTAGAGAAAAAAATTCTATCTTTTGCTATCTCCTTAAATAATAGTTTTGATTATTAAATTTACCATGAAATTTTGAATACTTCTGCCATAATAAATGTGTATAAGATAAAGAATTAGAAATTTATACTTGAACTTTAATATTATATCTGCTAGTATTTATATTATAGTATTAAATTAAAAATATTCTATATAATATTGAAATAATTAAGATATTATACTCCAAATCAAGCTAGAAATAGGATAATCTTGGAATTAAATTAGGTAGTTGCATCTAGAATCCAGATTTCCTAAGCAATAGATTGGATAAGAGAAACCAAAAAAATTAAATTGAAGTAATGATAAAATAAATACTTTAAAATATTAAGTAGCATTCCTTTTACTTATAATAACCATTTTTACATAGCTTTATTAAAAATATTTAAAAGAATTGTAGAAGCAATTTTAATTGTCTCATTATATATTCAATTCTTTGAAAGGTTCCTGGTTGAATCCAAATTCTTGAAGAGAATTTCATTAGAGATTATCCAGCTTTGGCAAGACTTGAAGTCTTTATATGGAGTATGTATTCATTGCACATAGTGGTCCCTGCTTGTAGAAACTGTTCAGCAAAATATGCCCGTTATATCTGTCGTAATCAAATCAGTTAAGGCTGCATATCGAGAGCTATGTTATCCAAAATCTCTAAAAGTAAATAAAACATTAGATTTATAAAAAAATAATTAAAAAATAATAATATCTAAATCCAATAAAATAAACGTAATATTTATTAATTTAAAAATACTTATTTAAATTATAAAGTATTTATTAATATTTACAGTTCCAAAATAAATAAAAATAGTAACTAGAATTTATCATTTAAAAATTTGTATTGCTTAATTATATTTAGTAACTAGCTTTAATTTTGTATTAAATTTTAAATAAAATTTATGTATTTGAGTTATCCCTAGAGTAAAAGCAATTACAATCACAGATATATAATCTTATATTGCTTATTGTTCGCAAAAATAGATCATCTATTTTAATGCTTCGTAAGCAATCTTTTAATTTTTTATCTATATAAAGATTTAAAATTATTAGCGATTTGCTTTAAAGTTTATTTTTATCGAAGATTTATTATATTTTTTTCAATCTTAATTATCTCTATTTCAGCTTATAAACTAAAGCTAAAACATTTTTACTTGAATAGAAATAATTTAAATTAATAATAATCTCTTTTCTTTATAATACATTCTTATACCTTTTCTATGCTTTAGTTCTTTTAAAAAGGTAAGTTTTATACTTAAATCATATTTTCTTTCTTATAAATAAATTTGATTATAGAGCGCGTAGCACTCTAGTTGGTGCGTAGCTCTTTAAATTAATTTTATTTAATGTCGAAAAATAACATTTTATGGGTCTCTTCATCCTTTTTTCTCTTCCTGTAGTTCGTCCCTGTAATTTTTCCTTCCAAAGCATAGGATGCAATATGCGATTACGGGTACGTCTTTCCCCGACCTATGATGAAGAAGGTTTTCTCCTGGCATTAAGAGTTTTCCAGCTTGTCAAATCTTCCTCCTCTTGCTATTGGTTTCTCTTTCTCCGATATATCCTCCGTCCGCATTTATTTTTTAGTTGCCTTGCTGGGCCTCAAAGCATATCCGAAAGAAAGGGCTTTCTACCCTATTTAAAATATAATAACTTAATAAAAGAAATAAATTAAAGTATATTTGTGTTTAAGTTCTAAGTTGCATTTATTATTTTAATTTCTTGCAAGTTTTAAAATTTAGATTCTGGATTTAGAAAATTAATAGAGTTTTATAATAATAATAGGTAAATATCATTTAACATAAATTAAAATGTCTATTTAATACTAAATAAACTGAAATAGTTTATTAGTAAGCTATATATAGTATAGTGTTCTTAGTATTTATTTTTTAGCTGATTTTCTCAAATTATTTCTATTAGAAATAGTTTGAAATGGTATGTAAAGCTAACTAAATAAGTATCTAAAGATTAAAGATATATAAATAAGTTTATTTTATAGCAAGTCTATTTTACATTATATGATTTATTTATTAAAGATTACGAGTATTCTAAAATTATATCAGTATTGAACATTTTTATCAGTATTGAATAATTATACCATTATTGAACAAGGTCTATCAGTATCTGATAATTTTATCAGTAAGAAACATTCTTGTCAGTATGAAACATTTTTTTTAAAGAGCTGCGCACCAACGAGAGTGCTACGCGCTCTATAATCAAATTTATTTATTTATTTATAATAACTAGAGAATTAAGGCAAATAAATCTAAAAGGTTTTTAAGTGAAAATATAATTAGCACTTTAGAAATTTGATTTAAGAAGAAAATTTCTATAAAAAGAGCAAGCAATAGTTTAAGAATAATTGCAAAGAGATCTATAAAAGTAAACTCTTAAACTAATTTAAAGATTTTTATTAATTAAAAAAGAAATAAAATAAACTAAAAATTAGTCTCTTTGCTTGAAGCAATACATTGAAACTATATCGTATTTGTTTATAAATTAGATACTTTTAATTTATTATAATTCTATAATCTTAATATCTAATTTATTTTAAGAAACAGCTTACCTTAAATTTAAAATGAGGCTATTCATTGAAAATATAAAAGTTTATTTTGGATAAATTACTAAAATGACTCAGCTATTTTACTAGAATAGCATTGAGCAATAAAAATAAAAAAGGATTTAGAAATTTGATTATGATTTAAATAATAAAAAGCTATGATTTCTAATTAAATAGAAATTAATATATTTTTGTAAAATAATGAAATACTTAAATTTTTACAAGGTTTTAGTAGGTGATAACTATTATTTAAAAAATAAATAATAGCTAGATGATGAAAATTGCAATATTTGAAGAAAGGTAAATAGTTACTAAGATTTAATTCAGTTTAACGTATTTTCTTAAGATATAAACTTAATTTCAGCAAAACTTACAACTCATCTATTTTATTTCCTTTGTCTTACTACATATAAGTTTATCTAAAACACATTTATATCATAATGCTTATAAATATTATAGATAAACTATAAAACAGGCTTCTATATTATAAAATAATATATGAAGAAAAAATCTATATATAATAGGATTTAAAATACATGACTCAGTTATTTTGCTTTGCTTTACTTTGAAATTTTATATTATTATATTATTATATTTCCCAAAAATTATTAAGCTTAATCAATATCTAAGAAGATATAGAAAACTGATTTTATTCTGAAAGTTCCTATTTTACTCTCTTAAAAATTAAATTTCAACATATAAGAATTAATTACAAGCATACCTATTGGAGTAAGAACTATTTACTTTTCATAATGCATTTTAAAATTAAGAGTGATTAATGATTTTGATAGAAAAGTTCTTACTAATAGATGGACATAAAGAAAACATAAGAGTAGAATTTATACTTTTTGATTAAGTAACTTTAGAATTAGATTTTCTATTTAATCTTTATATGATTAAGAGGATTTATATCTTAAAAGCTATCAATTATTTATAAAACTATTTCAATAATAAATACTTTATGGATTTTATAAATTTGATAATTAATTAAAAAGTTTATTAAAGATATATTATATGTTCTTTATTTTAGAGTACATCCCATCCAAGCCCTATAAATAGACTGAGAGTATAATAAGGGAGATTTTAATTTTTTTAATTATACTAAATATTTATTTTAAAATAAATACCTTTTTGTTAAAGAGATATAAACAATTAAATTTTGACTAATACTTTGCTTATGTTTTTAGTTACAACCGAGGAAAATATTAGATATTTTAGATTCCTAAATATCTTTAATAAGTTGTATGCTTATTTTGCTGCTACTCAAATTTTAGACCTAATTCAAAAGTTTGCTATTATTAGTTAAATAAAATAAGAATATTATAAATTAATTATTTAGCTCTATTAAAGTGTAAAATTACTATTTTAATGTCTAATTCTTTTTGATAGCTTCATAAATCTAATTTCTCTAATTTAACTAGCAAATTATGTTTAGAAATGTATAAATTTATTATTTTTTTCTAAGAGTCTTTAAATTTAAAGCATTTTGACTCTCTTTTAAATTAAAATTTGGAAAAATTTTACTTGAAGCATAAAGTTGGTGTAAGTTAAATATTTTATGCAAATTATTATTTTAGATGCTTCTCTAAACTATAGTAATAAAGTTCATTATATCATTATTTTCTATTTTATAGGTATGAGATTTATTAAGTCTGCTTATTATTTTTGCTTACAATATTTGTTTATTTATACTTCAAAGCTTTTTAGTTATTGCAGATCACTATGAAACGAGACTTTGGAAAAAATAAAGTTACCTTAAAATAAAATATACAGGAACATAGGAAAGACAAACACTATAGAGTTAAAAAAAGTGCAAATCTAGTTTCAACGGAGCATTTATAGTAACTTAAACCTTGGCTACATTTAAATCTATTTGAATATCTAGTTATTTAATTGTATTCCATCTATAGATTAGAGATTACCTTAAAATCTTAAATTTTATGTAAAATAAGAAGAAAACCTAAATATAATTTTGGCTAGTTGAAGGACTGGAATGTTTGCTTCGCTTCTTATAATATAAATCTTATTTCAAGTTGAAATAATTTTTCCTTATTTTAAGATACACATTAAAGTTAAAGTCATAATGCTTTATATATTTATTAGTAGAAATTTATTTTAAAATAGCAGTTAATAACTAATTTCATTTGTATTATTCCCTTAATTTTAGGGACTTTAAAAAAATAAAATTGTTCTAGAAAATTCTTAGTAAGAGATTGAGCAGTCTGATAGTAGTAAGCTTATTACATTGAATCTCCTGTGATTTTAGTACTTAAAACTGAAGAATGACGTTAATCATGTTAATAATGTCTTGATTGTAAGTTTATTAGTGTATATCAATTTTAATTTGTATGCATAAGATTTTTAATAATTTTATCTTTAGTTTAATATCCTTTTGATGGTATTTTATTTCTACTATAAGAATAAGAGAAACATCTGAGAAGAAAAGTCTTGATATAAGTATTAACTATTTATCTTTATAGTAATATAGTATTTCAAGCTTAGCCAAGCTAAATGGAGTTATATTATTTATACAGTTTATTTAATTGTATTAAGGTAAAAATCATAATTATTACACTTATATCATTTTAAATTGATGTAGTCTGAATAAATTTTTCAATAGAAGGGTAATTTTTATTAAAAAGCTAGTTAAAAACTATTCTGATTTCTGGGTTATTTTTAAATTTAGTTAGCTTCTAAATTTAGTACTAACAGAAGTTGTTTTTCTGTAAAAATGATGACAAAGAGATTATCAAAGTTTATACTTTGGATTGTATAAAGTTGACTCCAGACTTATTTTTATTG
>CAMPDV010004571.1:0-34448 GCA_946699065.1 Loxodes magnus
AGCAAAGTAAGAAAAGAAGATAGAATTTCAGTTTTAAGGAGTATGCTTTGAGAAGTAATAAGTATTTATAAATGTGAAGAAGTAAAGTAAGAAAAGAAGATTAAGTGTCAGTTTTAAGGAGTATGCTTTGAGAAGTAATAAGTATTTATAAATGTGAAGAAGTAAAGTAAGAAAAGAAGATAGAATTTAAGTTTTAAGGAGTATGCTTTGAGAAGTAATAATTATTTAGAAAAGTGAAGAAGTAAAGTAAGAAAAGAAGATAGAATTTAAGTTATAAGGAGTATGCTTTGAGAAGTAATAAGTATTTATAAATGTGAAGAAGTAAAGTAAGAAAAGAAGATAGAATTTAAGTTTTAAGGAGTATGCTTTGAGAAGTAATAAGTATTTATAAATGTGAAGAAGTAAAGTAAGAAAAGAAGATAGAATTTCAGTTTTAAGGAGTATGCTTTGAGAAGTAATAAGTATTTAGAAAAGTGAAGAAGTAAAGTAAGAAAAGAAGATTAAGTGTCAGTTTTAAGGAGTATGCTTTGAGAAGTAATAAGTATTTATAAATGTGAAGAAGTAAAGTAAGAAAAGAAGATTAAGTGTCAGTTTTAAGGAGTATGCTTTGAGAAGTAATAATTATTTAGAAAAGTGAAGAAGCAAAGTAAGAAAAGAAGATAGAATTTCAGTTTTAAGGAGTATGCTTTGAGAAGTAATAAGTATTTCAAAATGTGAAGAAGCAAAGTAAGAAAAGAAGATATAATTTAAGTTTTAAGGAGTATGCTTTGAGAAGTAATAAGTATTTAGAAAAGTGAAGAAGTAAAGTAAGAAAAGAAGATAGAATTTCAGTTTTAAGGAGTATGCTTTGAGAAGTAATAAGTATTTATAAATGTGAAGAAGCAAAGTAAGAAAAGAAGATTAAGTGTCAGTTTTAAGGAGTATGCTTTGAGAAGTAATAATTATTTAGAAAAGTGAAGAAGCAAAGTAAGAAAAGAAGATAGAATTTCAGTTTTAAGGAGTATGCTTTGAGAAGTAATAATTATTTAGAAAAGTGAAGAAGTAAAGTAAGAAAAGAAGATAGAATTTCAGTTTTAAGGAGTATGCTTTGAGAAGTAATAATTATTTAGAAAAGTGAAGAAGCAAAGTAAGAAAAGAAGATAGAATTTCAGTTTTAAGGAGTATGCTTTGAGAAGTAATAAGTATTTATAAATGTGAAGAAGCAAAGTAAGAAAAGAAGATAGAATTTAAGTTTTAAGGAGTATGCTTTGAGAAGTAATAAGTATTTATAAATGTGAAGAAGTAAAGTAAGAAAAGAAGATAGAATTTAAGTTTTAAGGAGTATGCTTTGAGAAGTAATAAGTATTTAGAAAAGTGAAGAAGTAAAGTAAGAAAAGAAGATAGAATTTCAGTTTTAAGGAGTATGCTTTGAGAAGTAATAAGTATTTATAAATGTGAAGAAGCAAAGTAAGAAAAGAAGATTAAGTGTCAGTTTTAAGGAGTATGCTTTGAGAAGTAATAATTATTTAGAAAAGTGAAGAAGTAAAGTAAGAAAAGAAGATAGAATTTCAGTTTTAAGGAGTATGCTTCGAGAAGTAATAAGTATTTAGAAAAGTGAAGAAGCAAAGTAAGAAAAGAAGATAGAATTTAAGTTTTAAGGAGTATGCTTTGAGAAGTAATAAGTATTTATAAATGTGAAGAAGTAAAGTAAGAAAAGAAGATAGAATTTAAGTTTTAAGGAGTATGCTTCGAGAAGTAATAAGTATTTAGAAAAGTGAAGAAGTAAAGTAAGAAAAGAAGATTAAGTGTCAGTTTTAAGGAGTATGCTTTGAGAAGTAATAATTATTTATAAATGTGAAGAAGTAAAGTAAGAAAAGAAGATTAAGTGTCAGTTTAAAAAGAGTATGCTTTGAGAAGTAATAATTATTTAGAAAAGTGAAGAAGTAAAGTAATAAAAGAAGATTAAGTGTCAGTTTTAAGGAGTATGCTTTGAGAAGTAATAAGTATTTATAAATGTGAAGAAGTAAAGTAAGAAAAGAAGATAGAATTTCAGTTTTAAGGAGTATGCTTTGAGAAGTAATAATTATTTAGAAAAGTGAAGAAGTAAAGTAAGAAAAGAAGATAGAATTTAAGTTATAAGGAGTATGCTTTGAGAAGTAATAAGTATTTATAAATGTGAAGAAGTAAAGTAAGAAAAGAAGATAGAATTTAAGTTTTAAGGAGTATGCTTTGAGAAGTAATAAGTATTTAGAAAAGTGAAGAAGTAAAGTAAGAAAAGAAGATAGAATTTAAGTTTTAAGGAGTATGCTTTGAGAAGTAATAAGTATTTATAAAAGTGAAGAAGTAAAGTAAGAAAAGAAGATAGAATTTCAGTTTTAAGGAGTATGCTTTGAGAAGTAATAAGTATTTATAAATGTGAAGAAGCAAAGTAAGAAAAGAAGATAGAATTTCAGTTTTAAGGAGTATGCTTTGAGAAGTAATAAGTATTTATAAATGTGAAGAAGTAAAGTAAGAAAAGAAGATTAAGTGTCAGTTTTAAGGAGTATGCTTTGAGAAGTAATAAGTATTTATAAATGTGAAGAAGTAAAGTAAGAAAAGAAGATAGAATTTAAGTTTTAAGGAGTATGCTTTGAGAAGTAATAATTATTTAGAAAAGTGAAGAAGTAAAGTAAGAAAAGAAGATAGAATTTAAGTTATAAGGAGTATGCTTTGAGAAGTAATAAGTATTTATAAATGTGAAGAAGTAAAGTAAGAAAAGAAGATAGAATTTAAGTTTTAAGGAGTATGCTTTGAGAAGTAATAAGTATTTATAAATGTGAAGAAGTAAAGTAAGAAAAGAAGATTAAGTGTCAGTTTTAAGGAGTATGCTTTGAGAAGTAATAAGTATTTCTAAATGTGAAGAAGCAAAGTAAGAAAAGAAGATAGAATTTAAGTTTTAAGGAGTATGCTTTGAGAAGTAATAAGTATTTCTAAATGTGAAGAAGTAAAGTAAGAAAAGAAGATAGAATTTCAGTTTTAAGGAGTATGCTTTGAGAAGTAATAAGTATTTCTAAAAGTGAAGAAGTAAAGTAAGAAAAGAAGATAGAATTTAAGTTTTAAGGAGTATGCTTTGAGAAGTAATAATTATTTAGAAAAGTGAAGAAGTAAAGTAAGAAAAGGAGATTAAGTGTCAGTTTTAAGGAGTATGCTTTGAGAAGTAATAATTATTTAGAAAAGTGAAGAAGTAAAGTAAGAAAAGAAGATTAAGTGTCAGTTTTAAGGAGTATGCTTTGAGAAGTAATAAGTATTTATAAATGTGAAGAAGTAAAGTAAGAAAAGAAGATTAAGTGTCAGTTTTAAGGAGTATGCTTTGAGAAGTAATAAGTATTTCTAAAAGTGAAGAAGTAAAGTAAGAAAAGAAGATAGAATTTCAGTTTTAAGGAGTATGCTTTGAGAAGTAATAATTATTTAGAAAAGTGAAGAAGCAAAGTAAGAAAAGAAGATATAATTTCAGTTTTAAGGAGTATGCTTTGAGAAGTAATAAGTATTTATAAATGTGAAGAAGCAAAGTAAGAAAAGAAGATAGAATTTAAGTTTTAAGGAGTATGCTTTGAGAAGTAATAAGTATTTCTAAATGTGAAGAATCAAAGTAAGAAAAGAAGATAGAATTTCAGTTTTAAGGAGTATGCTTTGAGAAGTAATAAGTATTTCAAAATGTGAAGAAGCAAAGTAAGAAAAGAAGATTAAGTGTCAGTTTTAAGGAGTAAGCTTTGAGAAGTAATAATTATTTAGAAATGTGAAGAAGTAAAGTAAGAAAAGAAGATAGAATTTAAGTTTTAAGGAGTATGCTTTGAGAAGTAATAAGTATTTAGAAAAGTGAAGAAGTAAAGTAAGAAAAGAAGATAGAATTTAAGTTTTAAGGAGTATGCTTTGAGAAGTAATAAGTATTTAGAAAAGTGAAGAAGTAAAGTAAGAAAAGAAGATAGAATTTCAGTTTTAAGGAGTATGCTTTGAGAAGTAATAAGTATTTATAAATGTGAAGAAGTAAAGTAAGAAAAGAAGATAGAATTTAAGTTTTAAGGAGTATGCTTTGAGAAGTAATAAGTATTTAGAAAAGTGAAGAAGTAAAGTAAGAAAAGAAGATAGAATTTAAGTTTTAAGGAGTATGCTTTGAGAAGTAATAATTATTTATAAAAGTGAAGAAGTAAAGTAAGAAAAGAAGATAGAATTTCAGTTTTAAGGAGTATGCTTTGAGAAGTAATAAGTATTTATAAATGTGAAGAAGCAAAGTAAGAAAAGAAGATAGAATTTCAGTTTTAAGGAGTATGCTTTGAGAAGTAATAAGTATTTATAAATGTGAAGAAGTAAAGTAAGAAAAGAAGATTAAGTGTCAGTTTTAAGGAGTATGCTTTGAGAAGTAATAAGTATTTATAAAAGTGAAGAAGTAAAGTAAGAAAAGAAGATAGAATTTCAGTTTTAAGGAGTATGCTTTGAGAAGTAATAAGTATTTATAAATGTGAAGAAGCAAAGTAAGAAAAGAAGATAGAATTTCAGTTTTAAGGAGTATGCTTTGAGAAGTAATAAGTATTTATAAATGTGAAGAAGCAAAGTAAGAAAAGAAGATAGAATTTAAGTTTTAAGGAGTATGCTTTGAGAAGTAATAAGTATTTATAAATGTGAAGAAGTAAAGTAAGAAAAGAAGATTAAGTGTCAGTTTTAAGGAGTATGCTTTGAGAAGTAATAATTATTTAGAAAAGTGAAGAAGTAAAGTAAGAAAAGAAGATAGAATTTCAGTTTTAAGGAGTATGCTTTGAGAAGTAATAAGTATTTCAAAATGTGAAGAAGCAAAGTAAGAAAAGAAGATAGAATTTCAGTTTTAAGGAGTATGCTTCGAGAAGTAATAAGTATTTAGAAAAGTGAAGAAGTAAAGTAAGAAAAGAAGATTAAGTGTCAGTTTTAAGGAGTATGCTTTGAGAAGTAATAAGTATTTAGAAAAGTGAAGAAGTAAAGTAAGAAAAGAAGATAGAATTTAAGTTTTAAGGAGTATGCTTTGAGAAGTAATAAGTATTTATAAAAGTGAAGAAGTAAAGTAAGAAAAGAAGATAGAATTTCAGTTTTAAGGAGTATGCTTTGAGAAGTAATAAGTATTTATAAATGTGAAGAAGTAAAGTAAGAAAAGAAGATAGAATTTCAGTTTTAAGGAGTATGCTTTGAGAAGTAATAATTATTTATAAATGTGAAGAAGTAAAGTAAGAAAAGAAGATAGAATTTCAGTTTTAAGGAGTATGCTTTGAGAAGTAATAAGTATTTATAAATGTGAAGAAGCAAAGTAAGAAAAGAAGATTAAGTGTCAGTTTTAAGGAGTATGCTTTGAGAAGTAATAATTATTTAGAAAAGTGAAGAAGCAAAGTAAGAAAAGAAGATAGAATTTCAGTTTTAAGGAGTATGCTTTGAGAAGTAATAAGTATTTAGAAAAGTGAAGAAGTAAAGTAAGAAAAGAAGATAGAATTTCAGTTTTAAGGAGTATGCTTTGAGAAGTAATAATTATTTAGAAAAGTGAAGAAGTAAAGTAAGAAAAGAAGATTAAGTGTCAGTTTTAAGGAGTATGCTTTGAGAAGTAATAAGTATTTAGAAAAGTGAAGAAGTAAAGTAAGAAAAGAAGATAGAATTTCAGTTTTAAGGAGTATGCTTTGAGAAGTAATAAGTATTTATAAATGTGAAGAAGCAAAGTAAGAAAAGAAGATAGAATTTAAGTTTTAAGGAGTATGCTTTGAGAAGTAATAAGTATTTAGAAAAGTGAAGAAGTAAAGTAAGAAAAGAAGATAGAATTTCAGTTTTAAGGAGTATGCTTTGAGAAGTAATAATTATTTAGAAAAGTGAAGAAGTAAAGTAAGAAAAGAAGATAGAATTTAAGTTTTAAGGAGTATGCTTTGAGAAGTAATAAGTATTTAGAAAAGTGAAGAAGTAAAGTAAGAAAAGAAGATAGAATTTCAGTTTTAAGGAGTATGCTTTGAGAAGTAATAAGTATTTATAAATGTGAAGAAGCAAAGTAAGAAAAGAAGATAGAATTTAAGTTTTAAGGAGTATGCTTTGAGAAGTAATAAGTATTTATAAATGTGAAGAAGTAAAGTAAGAAAAGAAGATAGAATTTCAGTTTTAAGGAGTATGCTTCGAGAAGTAATAAGTATTTATAAATGTGAAGAAGCAAAGTAAGAAAAGAAGATAGAATTTAAGTTTTAAGGAGTATGCTTTGAGAAGTAATAAGTATTTATAAATGTGAAGAAGTAAAGTAAGAAAAGAAGATAGAATTTAAGTTTTAAGGAGTATGCTTCGAGAAGTAATAAGTATTTAGAAAAGTGAAGAAGTAAAGTAAGAAAAGAAGATTAAGTGTCAGTTTTAAGGAGTATGCTTTGAGAAGTAATAATTATTTAGAAAAGTGAAGAAGTAAAGTAAGAAAAGAAGATAGAATTTAAGTTTTAAGGAGTATGCTTTGAGAAGTAATAATTATTTAGAAAAGTGAAGAAGTAAAGTAAGAAAAGAAGATAGAATTTAAGTTATAAGGAGTATGCTTTGAGAAGTAATAAGTATTTATAAATGTGAAGAAGTAAAGTAAGAAAAGAAGATAGAATTTAAGTTTTAAGGAGTATGCTTTGAGAAGTAATAAGTATTTAGAAAAGTGAAGAAGTAAAGTAAGAAAAGAAGATAGAATTTAAGTTTTAAGGAGTATGCTTTGAGAAGTAATAAGTATTTCAAAATGTGAAGAAGCAAAGTAAGAAAAGAAGATAGAATTTCAGTTTTAAGGAGTATGCTTTGAGAAGTAATAAGTATTTAGAAAAGTGAAGAAGTAAAGTAAGAAAAGAAGATAGAATTTCAGTTTTAAGGAGTATGCTTTGAGAAGTAATAAGTATTTAGAAAAGTGAAGAAGTAAAGTAAGAAAAGAAGATAGAATTTCAGTTTTAAGGAGTATGCTTTGAGAAGTAATAAGTATTTAGAAAAGTGAAGAAGTAAAGTAAGAAAAGAAGATTAAGTGTCAGTTTTAAGGAGTATGCTTTGAGAAGTAATAAGTATTTATAAATGTGAAGAAGTAAAGTAAGAAAAGAAGATTAAGTGTCAGTTTTAAGGAGTATGCTTTGAGAAGTAATAATTATTTAGAAAAGTGAAGAAGCAAAGTAAGAAAAGAAGATAGAATTTCAGTTTTAAGGAGTATGCTTTGAGAAGTAATAAGTATTTCAAAATGTGAAGAAGCAAAGTAAGAAAAGAAGATATAATTTAAGTTTTAAGGAGTATGCTTTGAGAAGTAATAAGTATTTAGAAAAGTGAAGAAGTAAAGTAAGAAAAGAAGATAGAATTTCAGTTTTAAGGAGTATGCTTTGAGAAGTAATAAGTATTTATAAATGTGAAGAAGCAAAGTAAGAAAAGAAGATTAAGTGTCAGTTTTAAGGAGTATGCTTTGAGAAGTAATAATTATTTAGAAAAGTGAAGAAGCAAAGTAAGAAAAGAAGATAGAATTTCAGTTTTAAGGAGTATGCTTTGAGAAGTAATAATTATTTAGAAAAGTGAAGAAGTAAAGTAAGAAAAGAAGATAGAATTTCAGTTTTAAGGAGTATGCTTTGAGAAGTAATAATTATTTAGAAAAGTGAAGAAGCAAAGTAAGAAAAGAAGATAGAATTTCAGTTTTAAGGAGTATGCTTTGAGAAGTAATAAGTATTTATAAATGTGAAGAAGCAAAGTAAGAAAAGAAGATAGAATTTAAGTTTTAAGGAGTATGCTTTGAGAAGTAATAAGTATTTATAAATGTGAAGAAGTAAAGTAAGAAAAGAAGATAGAATTTAAGTTTTAAGGAGTATGCTTTGAGAAGTAATAAGTATTTAGAAAAGTGAAGAAGTAAAGTAAGAAAAGAAGATAGAATTTCAGTTTTAAGGAGTATGCTTTGAGAAGTAATAAGTATTTATAAATGTGAAGAAGCAAAGTAAGAAAAGAAGATTAAGTGTCAGTTTTAAGGAGTATGCTTTGAGAAGTAATAATTATTTAGAAAAGTGAAGAAGTAAAGTAAGAAAAGAAGATAGAATTTCAGTTTTAAGGAGTATGCTTCGAGAAGTAATAAGTATTTAGAAAAGTGAAGAAGCAAAGTAAGAAAAGAAGATAGAATTTAAGTTTTAAGGAGTATGCTTTGAGAAGTAATAAGTATTTATAAATGTGAAGAAGTAAAGTAAGAAAAGAAGATAGAATTTAAGTTTTAAGGAGTATGCTTCGAGAAGTAATAAGTATTTAGAAAAGTGAAGAAGTAAAGTAAGAAAAGAAGATTAAGTGTCAGTTTTAAGGAGTATGCTTTGAGAAGTAATAATTATTTATAAATGTGAAGAAGTAAAGTAAGAAAAGAAGATTAAGTGTCAGTTTAAAAAGAGTATGCTTTGAGAAGTAATAATTATTTAGAAAAGTGAAGAAGTAAAGTAATAAAAGAAGATTAAGTGTCAGTTTTAAGGAGTATGCTTTGAGAAGTAATAAGTATTTATAAATGTGAAGAAGTAAAGTAAGAAAAGAAGATAGAATTTCAGTTTTAAGGAGTATGCTTTGAGAAGTAATAATTATTTAGAAAAGTGAAGAAGTAAAGTAAGAAAAGAAGATAGTAAGTTATAAGGAGTATGCTTTGAGAAGTAATAAGTATTTATAAATGTGAAGAAGTAAAGTAAGAAAAGAAGATAGAATTTAATAAGGAGTATGCTTTGAGAAGTAATAAGTATTTAGAAAAGTGAAGAAGTAAAGTAAGAAAAGAAGATAGAAAAGTAAAGTATGCTTTGAGAAGTAATAAGAGTAGAAGTAAAGTAAGAAAAGAAGATAGAATTTCAGTTTTAAGGAGTATGCTGTGAAGAAGCAAAGTAAGAGAAGATAGAATTTCATAAGGAGTATGAGAAGTAATAAGATAAATGTGAAGAAGTAAAGTAAGAAAAGAAGATTAAGTGTCAGTTTTAAGGAGTATGCTTTGAGAAGTAATAAGTATTTATAAAAGTGAAGAAGTAAAGTAAGAAAAGAAGATAGAATTTCAGTTTTAAGGAGTATGCTTTGAGAAGTAATAAGTATTTATAAATGTGAAGAAGCAAAGTAAGAAAAGAAGATAGAATTTCAGTTTTAAGGAGTATGCTTCGAGAAGTAATAAGTATTTAGAAAAGTGAAGAAGTAAAGTAAGAAAAGAAGATTAAGTGTCAGTTTTAAGGAGTATGCTTTGAGAAGTAATAAGTATTTAGAAAAGTGAAGAAGTAAAGTAAGAAAAGAAGATAGAATTTCAGTTTTAAGGAGTATGCTTTGAGAAGTAATAAGTATTTATAAATGTGAAGAAGTAAAGTAAGAAAAGAAGATAGAATTTCAGTTTTAAGGAGTATGCTTCGAGAAGTAATAAGTATTTAGAAAAGTGAAGAAGTAAAGTAAGAAAAGAAGATTAAGTGTCAGTTTTAAGGAGTATGCTTTGAGAAGTAATAATTATTTATAAATGTGAAGAAGTAAAGTAAGAAAAGAAGATTAAGTGTCAGTTTTAAAGAGTATGCTTTGAGAAGTAATAATTATTTAGAAAAGTGAAGAAGCAAAGTAAGAAAAGAAGATAGAATTTCAGTTTTAAGGAGTATGCTTTGAGAAGTAATAAGTATTTATAAATGTGAAGAAGTAAAGTAAGAAAAGAAGATAGAATTTCAGTTTTAAGGAGTATGCTTTGAGAAGTAATAATTATTTAGAAAAGTGAAGAAGTAAAGTAAGAAAAGAAGATAGAATTTAAGTTATAAGGAGTATGCTTTGAGAAGTAATAAGTATTTATAAATGTGAAGAAGTAAAGTAAGAAAAGAAGATATAATTTAAGTTTTAAGGAGTATGCTTTGAGAAGTAATAATTATTTAGAAAAGTGAAGAAGTAAAGTAAGAAAAGAAGATAGAATTTAAGTTTTAAGGAGTATGCTTTGAGAAGTAATAAGTATTTATAAAAGTGAAGAAGTAAAGTAAGAAAAGAAGATAGAATTTCAGTTTTAAGGAGTATGCTTTGAGAAGTAATAAGTATTTATAAATGTGAAGAAGCAAAGTAAGAAAAGAAGATAGAATTTAAGTTTTAAGGAGTATGCTTTGAGAAGTAATAAGTATTTATAAATGTGAAGAAGTAAAGTAAGAAAAGAAGATTAAGTGTCAGTTTTAAGGAGTATGCTTTGAGAAGTAATAATTATTTAGAAAAGTGAAGAAGTAAAGTAAGAAAAGAAGATAGAATTTCAGTTTTAAGGAGTATGCTTTGAGAAGTAATAAGTATTTCAAAATGTGAAGAAGCAAAGTAAGAAAAGAAGATAGAATTTCAGTTTTAAGGAGTATGCTTCGAGAAGTAATAAGTATTTAGAAAAGTGAAGAAGTAAAGTAAGAAAAGAAGATTAAGTGTCAGTTTTAAGGAGTATGCTTTGAGAAGTAATAAGTATTTAGAAAAGTGAAGAAGTAAAGTAAGAAAAGAAGATAGAATTTAAGTTTTAAGGAGTATGCTTTGAGAAGTAATAAGTATTTATAAAAGTGAAGAAGTAAAGTAAGAAAAGAAGATAGAATTTCAGTTTTAAGGAGTATGCTTTGAGAAGTAATAAGTATTTATAAATGTGAAGAAGTAAAGTAAGAAAAGAAGATAGAATTTAAGTTATAAGGAGTATGCTTTGAGAAGTAATAAGTATTTATAAATGTGAAGAAGTAAAGTAAGAAAAGAAGATAGAATTTAAGTTTTAAGGAGTATGCTTTGAGAAGTAATAAGTATTTAGAAAAGTGAAGAAGTAAAGTAAGAAAAGAAGATAGAATTTAAGTTTTAAGGAGTATGCTTTGACAAGTAATAAGTATTTCAAAATGTGAAGAAGCAAAGTAAGAAAAGAAGATAGAATTTCAGTTTTAAGGAGTATGCTTTGAGAAGTAATAAGTATTTAGAAAAGTGAAGAAGTAAAGTAAGAAAAGAAGATAGAATTTCAGTTTTAAGGAGTATGCTTTGAGAAGTAATAATTATTTAGAAAAGTGAAGAAGTAAAGTAAGAAAAGAAGATTAAGTGTCAGTTTTAAGGAGTATGCTTTGAGAAGTAATAAGTATTTAGAAAAGTGAAGAAGTAAAGTAAGAAAAGAAGATAGAATTTCAGTTTTAAGGAGTATGCTTTGAGAAGTAATAAGTATTTATAAATGTGAAGAAGCAAAGTAAGAAAAGAAGATAGAATTTAAGTTTTAAGGAGTATGCTTTGAGAAGTAATAAGTATTTAGAAAAGTGAAGAAGTAAAGTAAGAAAAGAAGATAGAATTTCAGTTTTAAGGAGTATGCTTTGAGAAGTAATAATTATTTAGAAAAGTGAAGAAGTAAAGTAAGAAAAGAAGATAGAATTTAAGTTTTAAGGAGTATGCTTTGAGAAGTAATAAGTATTTAGAAAAGTGAAGAAGTAAAGTAAGAAAAGAAGATAGAATTTCAGTTTTAAGGAGTATGCTTTGAGAAGTAATAAGTATTTATAAATGTGAAGAAGCAAAGTAAGAAAAGAAGATAGAATTTCAGTTTTAAGGAGTATGCTTCGAGAAGTAATAAGTATTTAGAAAAGTGAAGAAGTAAAGTAAGAAAAGAAGATTAAGTGTCAGTTTTAAGGAGTATGCTTTGAGAAGTAATAAGTATTTAGAAAAGTGAAGAAGTAAAGTAAGAAAAGAAGATAGAATTTCAGTTTTAAGGAGTATGCTTTGAGAAGTAATAAGTATTTATAAATGTGAAGAAGTAAAGTAAGAAAAGAAGATAGAATTTCAGTTTTAAGGAGTATGCTTCGAGAAGTAATAAGTATTTAGAAAAGTGAAGAAGTAAAGTAAGAAAAGAAGATTAAGTGTCAGTTTTAAGGAGTATGCTTTGAGAAGTAATAATTATTTATAAATGTGAAGAAGTAAAGTAAGAAAAGAAGATTAAGTGTCAGTTTTAAAGAGTATGCTTTGAGAAGTAATAATTATTTAGAAAAGTGAAGAAGCAAAGTAAGAAAAGAAGATAGAATTTCAGTTTTAAGGAGTATGCTTTGAGAAGTAATAAGTATTTATAAATGTGAAGAAGTAAAGTAAGAAAAGAAGATAGAATTTCAGTTTTAAGGAGTATGCTTTGAGAAGTAATAATTATTTAGAAAAGTGAAGAAGTAAAGTAAGAAAAGAAGATAGAATTTAAGTTATAAGGAGTATGCTTTGAGAAGTAATAAGTATTTATAAATGTGAAGAAGTAAAGTAAGAAAAGAAGATAGAATTTAAGTTTTAAGGAGTATGCTTTGAGAAGTAATAAGTATTTAGAAAAGTGAAGAAGTAAAGTAAGAAAAGAAGATAGAATTTAAGTTTTAAGGAGTATGCTTTGAGAAGTAATAAGTATTTATAAAAGTGAAGAAGTAAAGTAAGAAAAGAAGATAGAATTTCAGTTTTAAGGAGTATGCTTTGAGAAGTAATAAGTATTTATAAATGTGAAGAAGCAAAGTAAGAAAAGAAGATAGAATTTAAGTTTTAAGGAGTATGCTTTGAGAAGTAATAAGTATTTATAAATGTGAAGAAGTAAAGTAAGAAAAGAAGATTAAGTGTCAGTTTTAAGGAGTATGCTTTGAGAAGTAATAATTATTTAGAAAAGTGAAGAAGTAAAGTAAGAAAAGAAGATAGAATTTCAGTTTTAAGGAGTATGCTTTGAGAAGTAATAAGTATTTCAAAATGTGAAGAAGCAAAGTAAGAAAAGAAGATAGAATTTCAGTTTTAAGGAGTATGCTTCGAGAAGTAATAAGTATTTAGAAAAGTGAAGAAGTAAAGTAAGAAAAGAAGATTAAGTGTCAGTTTTAAGGAGTATGCTTTGAGAAGTAATAAGTATTTAGAAAAGTGAAGAAGTAAAGTAAGAAAAGAAGATAGAATTTAAGTTTTAAGGAGTATGCTTTGAGAAGTAATAAGTATTTATAAAAGTGAAGAAGTAAAGTAAGAAAAGAAGATAGAATTTAAGTTTTAAGGAGTATGCTTTGACAAGTAATAAGTATTTCAAAATGTGAAGAAGCAAAGTAAGAAAAGAAGATAGAATTTCAGTTTTAAGGAGTATGCTTTGAGAAGTAATAAGTATTTAGAAAAGTGAAGAAGTAAAGTAAGAAAAGAAGATAGAATTTCAGTTTTAAGGAGTATGCTTTGAGAAGTAATAATTATTTAGAAAAGTGAAGAAGTAAAGTAAGAAAAGAAGATTAAGTGTCAGTTTTAAGGAGTATGCTTTGAGAAGTAATAAGTATTTAGAAAAGTGAAGAAGTAAAGTAAGAAAAGAAGATAGAATTTCAGTTTTAAGGAGTATGCTTTGAGAAGTAATAAGTATTTATAAATGTGAAGAAGCAAAGTAAGAAAAGAAGATAGAATTTCAGTTTTAAGGAGTATGCTTTGAGAAGTAATAAGTATTTAGAAAAGTGAAGAAGTAAAGTAAGAAAAGAAGATAGAATTTCAGTTTTAAGGAGTATGCTTTGAGAAGTAATAATTATTTAGAAAAGTGAAGAAGTAAAGTAAGAAAAGAAGATAGAATTTAAGTTTTAAGGAGTATGCTTTGAGAAGTAATAAGTATTTAGAAAAGTGAAGAAGTAAAGTAAGAAAAGAAGATAGAATTTCAGTTTTAAGGAGTATGCTTTGAGAAGTAATAAGTATTTATAAATGTGAAGAAGCAAAGTAAGAAAAGAAGATAGAATTTAAGTTTTAAGGAGTATGCTTTGAGAAGTAATAAGTATTTAGAAAAGTGAAGAAGTAAAGTAAGAAAAGAAGATAGAATTTCAGTTTTAAGGAGTATGCTTCGAGAAGTAATAAGTATTTATAAATGTGAAGAAGCAAAGTAAGAAAAGAAGATAGAATTTAAGTTTTAAGGAGTATGCTTTGAGAAGTAATAAGTATTTATAAATGTGAAGAAGTAAAGTAAGAAAAGAAGATAGAATTTAAGTTTTAAGGAGTATGCTTCGAGAAGTAATAAGTATTTAGAAAAGTGAAGAAGTAAAGTAAGAAAAGAAGATAAGTGTCAGTTTTAAGGAGTATGCTTTGAGAAGTAATAAGTATTTATAAATGTGAAGAAGTAAAGTAAGAAAAGAAGATAGAATTTAAGTTTTAAGGAGTATGCTTTGAGAAGTAATAATTATTTAGAAAAGTGAAGAAGTAAAGTAAGAAAAGAAGATTAAGTGTCAGTTTTAAGGAGTATGCTTTGAGAAGTAATAATTATTTAGAAAAGTGAAGAAGTAAAGTAAGAAAAGAAGATAGAATTTAAGTTTTAAGGAGTATGCTTTGAGAAGTAATAAGTATTTAGAAATGTGAAGAAGTAAAGTAAGAAAAGAAGATAGAATTTAAGTTTTAAGGAGTATGCTTTGACAAGTAATAAGTATTTCAAAATGTGAAGAAGTAAAGTAAGAAAAGAAGATAGAATTTCAGTTTTAAGGAGTATGCTTTGAGAAGTAATAAGTATTTAGAAAAGTGAAGAAGTAAAGTAAGAAAAGAAGATAGAATTTCAGTTTTAAGGAGTATGCTTTGAGAAGTAATAAGTATTTAGAAAAGTGAAGAAGTAAAGTAAGAAAAGAAGATAGAATTTCAGTTTTAAGGAGTATGCTTTGAGAAGTAATAAGTATTTAGAAAAGTGAAGAAGTAAAGTAAGAAAAGAAGATTAAGTGTCAGTTTTAAGGAGTATGCTTTGAGAAGTAATAAGTATTTAGAAAAGTGAAGAAGTAAAGTAAGAAAAGAAGATTAAGTGTCAGTTTTAAGGAGTATGCTTTGAGAAGTAATAATTATTTAGAAAAGTGAAGAAGCAAAGTAAGAAAAGAAGATAGAATTTCAGTTTTAAGGAGTATGCTTTGAGAAGTAATAAGTATTTCAAAATGTGAAGAAGCAAAGTAAGAAAAGAAGATAGAATTTCAGTTTTAAGGAGTATGCTTTGAGAAGTAATAAGTATTTAGAAAAGTGAAGAAGTAAAGTAAGAAAAGAAGATAGAATTTCAGTTTTAAGGAGTATGCTTTGAGAAGTAATAAGTATTTAGAAAAGTGAAGAAGCAAAGTAAGAAAAGAAGATAGAATTTCAGTTTTAAGGAGTATGCTTTGAGAAGTAATAAGTATTTAGAAAAGTGAAGAAGCAAAGTAAGAAAAGAAGATAGAATTTCAGTTTTAAGGAGTATGCTTTGAGAAGTAATAAGTATTTAGAAAAGTGAAGAAGTAAAGTAAGAAAAGAAGATTAAGTGTCAGTTTTAAGGAGTATGCTTTGAGAAGTAATAATTATTTAGAAAAGTGAAGAAGCAAAGTAAGAAAAGAAGATAGAATTTCAGTTTTAAGGAGTATGCTTTGAGAAGTAATAAGTATTTCAAAATGTGAAGAAGCAAAGTAAGAAAAGAAGATAGAATTTAAGTTTTAAGGAGTATGCTTTGAGAAGTAATAAGTATTTTGTGAAGAAGTAAAGTAAGAAAAGAAGATATAATTTAAGTTTTAAGGAGTATGCTTTGAGAAGTAATAAGTATTTATAAATGTGAAGAAGCAAAGTAAGAAAAGAAGATTAAGTGTCAGTTTTAAGGAGTATGCTTTGAGAAGTAATAATTATTTAGAAAAGTGAAGAAGCAAAGTAAGAAAAGAAGATAGAATTTCAGTTTTAAGGAGTATGCTTTGAGAAGTAATAAGTATTTCAAAATGTGAAGAAGTCAAAGTAAGAAAAGAAGATAGAATTTCAGTTTTAAGGAGTATGCTTTGAGAAGTAATAAGTATTTAGAAAAGTGAAGAAGTAAAGTAAGAAAAGAAGATTAATTTCAGTTTTAAGGAGTATGCTTTGAGAAGTAATAAGTATTTAGAAAAGTGAAGAAGCAAAGTAAGAAAAGAAGATAGAATTTAAGTTTTAAGGAGTATGCTTTGAGAAGTAATAAGTATTTAGAAAAGTGAAGAAGTAAAGTAAGAAAAGAAGATAGAATTTAAGTTTTAAGGAGTATGCTTTGAGAAGTAATAAGTATTTATAAATGTGAAGAAGTAAAGTAAGAAAAGAAGATTAAGTGTCAGTTTTAAGGAGTATGCTTTGAGAAGTAATAAGTATTTAGAAAAGTGAAGAAGTAAAGTAAGAAAAGAAGATAGTGTCAGTTTTAAGGAGTATGCTTTGAGAAGTAATAATTATTTAGAAAAGTGAAGAAGCAAAGTAAGAAAAGAAGATAGAATTTCAGTTTTAAGGAGTATGCTTTGAGAAGTAATAAGTATTTCAAAATGTGAAGAAGCAAAGTAAGAAAAGAAGATAGAATTTCAGTTTTAAGGAGTATGCTTTGAGAAGTAATAAGTATTTATAAATGTGAAGAAGCAAAGTGAAAAGAAGATTAAGTGTCAGTTTTAAGGAGTATGCTTTGAGAAGTAATAATTATTTAGAAAAGTGAAGAAGCAAAGTAAGAAAAGAAGATAGAATTTCAGTTTCAAGGAGTATGCTTTGAGAAGTAATAAGTATTTATGTGAAGAAGCAAAGTAAGAAAAGAAGATAGAATTTCAGTTATAAGGAGTATGCTTTGAGAAGTAATAAGTATTTAGAAAAGTGAAGAAGTAAAGTAAGAAAAGAAGATTAAGTGTCAGTTTTAAGGAGTATGCTAGAAAAGTTAAGAAAAGAAGATAGAATTTCATAAGGAGTATGCTTTGAGAAGTAATAAGTATTTCAAAATGTGAAGAAGCAAAGTAAGAAAAGAAGATAGAATTTCAGTTTTAAGGAGTATGCTTTGAGAAGTAATAAGTATTTATAAATGTGAAGAAGCAAAGTAAGAAAAGAAGATTAAGTGTCAGAAGAGTATGCTTTGAGAAGTAATAATTAAGAAAAGTGAAGAAGAGTAAGAAAAGAAGATAGAATTTCAGTTTTAAGGAGTATGCTTTGAGAAGTAATAAGTATTTCAAAATGTATAAGAAAAGAAGATAGTCAGTTATAAGAGTATGCTTCGAGAAGTAATAAGTATTTAGAAAAGTGAAGAAGTAAAGTAAGAAAAGAAGATTAAGTGTCAGTTTTAAGGAGTATGCTTTGAGAAGAGAAGTAAAGTAAGAAAAGAAGATAGAATTTCAGTTTTAAGGAGTATGCTTTGAGAAGTAATAAGTATTTAGAAAAGTGAAGAAGTAAAGTAAGAAAAGAAGATAGAATTTCAGTTTTAAGGAGTATGCTTTGAGAAGTAATAAGTATTTATAAATGTGAAGAAGCAAAGTAAGAAAAGAAGATTAAGTGTCAGTTTTAAGGAGTATGCTTTGAGAAGTAATAATTATTTAGAAAAGTGAAGAAGCAAAGTAAGAAAAGAAGATAGAATTTCAGTTTTAAGGAGTATGCTTTGAGAAGTAATAAGTATTTAGAAAAGTGAAGAAGCAAAGTAAGAAAAGAAGATAGAATTTCAGTTTTAAGGAGTATGCTTCGAGAAGTAATAAGTATTTAGAAAAGTGAAGAAGTAAAGTAAGAAAAGAAGATTAAGTGTCAGTTTTAAGGAGTATGCTTCGAGAAGTAATAAGTATTTAGAAAAGTGAAGAAGTAAAGTAAGAAAAGAAGATTAAGTGTCAGTTTTAAGGAGTATGCTTTGAGAAGTAATAAGTATTTAGAAAAGTGAAGAAGTAAAGTAAGAAAAGAAGATAGAATTTCAGTTTTAAGGAGTATGCTTTGAGAAGTAATAAGTATTTCATAAATGTGAAGAAGCAAAGTAAGAAAAGAAGATAGAATTTCAGTTTTAAGGAGTATGCTTTGAGAAGTAATAAGTATTTAGAAAAGTGAAGAAGTAAAGTAAGAAAAGAAGATTAAGTGTCAGTTTTAAGGAGTATGCTTTGAGAAGTAATAAGTATTTAGAAAAGTGAAGAAGTAAAGTAAGAAAAGAAGATAGAATTTAAGTTTTAAGGAGTATGCTTTGAGAAGTAATAAGTATTTATAAATGTGAAGAAGCAAAGTAAGAAAAGAAGATAGAATTTAAGTTTTAAGGAGTATGCTTTGAGAAGTAATAAGTATTTATAAATGTGAAGAAGTAAAGTAAGAAAAGAAGATAGAATTTCAGTTTTAAGGAGTATGCTTTGAGAAGTAATAATTATTTATAAAAGTGAAGAAGTAAAGTAAGAAAAGAAGATAGAATTTAAGTTTTAAGGAGTATGCTTTGAGAAGTAATAAGTATTTATAAATGTGAAGAAGTAAAGTAAGAAAAGAAGATAGAATTTAAGTTTTAAGGAGTATGCTTTGAGAAGTAATAAGTATTTAGAAAAGTGAAGAAGTAAAGTAAGAAAAGAAGATTAAGTGTCAGTTTTAAGGAGTATGCTTTGAGAAGTAATAATTATTTAGAAAAGTGAAGAAGTAAAGTAAGAAAAGAAGATAGAATTTAAGTTTTAAGGAGTATGCTTTGAGAAGTAATAATTATTTAGAAAAGTGAAGAAGTAAAGTAAGAAAAGAAGATAGAATTTAAGTTTTAAGGAGTATGCTTTGAGAAGTAATAAGTATTTATAAATGTGAAGAAGTAAAGTAAGAAAAGAAGATAGAATTTAAGTTTTAAGGAGTATGCTTTGAGAAGTAATAAGTATTTAGAAAAGTGAAGAAGTAAAGTAAGAAAAGAAGATAGAATTTAAGTTTTAAGGAGTATGCTTTGAGAAGTAATAAGTATTTCAGAAATGTGAAGAAGCAAAGTAAGAAAAGAAGATAGAATTTCAGTTTTAAGGAGTATGCTTTGAGAAGTAATAAGTATTTCTAAATGTGAAGAAGCAAAGTAAGAAAAGAAGATAGAATTTAAGTTTTAAGGAGTATGCTTTGAGAAGTAATAATTATTTAGAAAAGTGAAGAAGTACAGTAAGAAAAGAAGATAGAATTTCAGTTTTAAGGAGTATGCTTTGAGAAGTAATAATTATTTAGAAAAGTGAAGAAGTAAAGTAAGAAAAGAAGATTAAGTGTCAGTTTTAAGGAGTATGCTTTGAGAAGTAATAATTATTTAGAAAAGTGAAGAAGTAAAGTAAGAAAAGAAGATTAAGTGTCAGTTTTAAGGAGTATGCTTTGAGAAGTAATAAGTATTTATAAATGTGAAGAAGTAAAGTAAGAAAAGAAGATAGAATTTAAGTTTTAAGGAGTATGCTTTGAGAAGTAATAAGTATTTCTAAATGTGAAGAATCAAAGTAAGAAAAGAAGATAGAATTTAAGTTTTAAGGAGTATGCTTTGAGAAGTAATAAGTATTTCTAAATGTGAAGAAGCAAAGTAAGAAAAGAAGATTAGTGTCAGTTTTAAGGAGTATGCTTTGAGAAGTAATAAGTATTTCTAAATGTGAAGAAGCAAAGTAAGAAAAGAAGATAGAATTTAAGTTTTAAGGAGTATGCTTTGAGAAGTAATAAGTATTTATAAATGTGAAGAAGTAAAGTAAGAAAAGAAGATAGAATTTAAGTTTTAAGGAGTATGCTTTGAGAAGTAATAAGTATTTAGAAAAGTGAAGAAGTAAAGTAAGAAAAGAAGATAGAATTTAAGTTTTAAGGAGTATGCTTTGAGAAGTAATAAGTATTTAGAAATGTGAAGAAGCAAAGTAAGAAAAGAAGATAGAATTTAAGTTTTAAGGAGTATGCTTTGAGAAGTAATAAGTATTTAGAAAAGTGAAGAAGTAAAGTAAGAAAAGAAGATTAAGTGTCAGTTTTAAGGAGTATGCTTTGAGAAGTAATAAGTATTTATAAATGTGAAGAAGTAAAGTAAGAAAAGAAGATAGAATTTAAGTTTTAAGGAGTATGCTTTGAGAAGTAATAATTATTTAGAAAAGTGAAGAAGCAAAGTAAGAAAAGAAGATAGAATTTCAGTTTTAAGGAGTATGCTTTGAGAAGTAATAAGTATTTATAAATGTGAAGAAGCAAAGTAAGAAAAGAAGATTAAGTGTCAGTTTTAAGGAGTAAGCTTTGAGAAGTAATAAGTATTTAGAAATGTGAAGAAGCAAAGTAAGAAAAGAAGATAGAATTTAAGTTTTAAGGAGTATGCTTTGAGAAGTAATAAGTATTTCTAAATGTGAAGAAGCAAAGTAAGAAAAGAAGATAGAATTTCAGTTTTAAGGAGTATGCTTTGAGAAGTAATAATTATTTAGAAAAGTGAAGAAGTAAAGTAAGAAAAGAAGATTAAGTGTCAGTTTTAAGGAGTATGCTTTGAGAAGTAATAATTATTTAGAAAAGTGAAGAAGTAAAGTAAGAAAAGAAGATTAAGTGTCAGTTTTAAGGAGTATGCTTTGAGAAGTAATAAGTATTTCTAAATGTGAAGAAGCAAAGTAAGAAAAGAAGATAGAATTTCAGTTTTAAGGAGTATGCTTTGAGAAGTAATAAGTATTTCTAAATGTGAAGAAGCAAAGTAAGAAAAGAAGATAGAATTTAAGTTTTAAGGAGTATGCTTTGAGAAGTAATAATTATTTAGAAAAGTGAAGAAGTAAAGTAAGAAAAGAAGATAGAATTTAAGTTTTAAGGAGTATGCTTTGAGAAGTAATAATTATTTAGAAAAGTGAAGAAGCAAAGTAAGAAAAGAAGATTAAGTGTCAGTTTTAAGGAGTATGCTTTGAGAAGTAATAATTATTTAGAAAAGTGAAGAAGTAAAGTAAGAAAAGAAGATTAAGTGTCAGTTTTAAGGAGTATGCTTTGAGAAGTAATAAGTATTTATAAATGTGAAGAAGTAAAGTAAGAAAAGAAGATAGAATTTAAGTTTTAAGGAGTATGCTTTGAGAAGTAATAAGTATTTCTAAATGTGAAGAAGCAAAGTAAGAAAAGAAGATAGAATTTAAGTTTTAAGGAGTATGCTTTGAGAAGTAATAAGTATTTCTAAATGTGAAGAAGCAAAGTAAGAAAAGAAGATAGAATTTCAGTTTTAAGGAGTATGCTTTGAGAAGTAATAAGTATTTCTAAATGTGAAGAAGCAAAGTAAGAAAAGAAGATTAAGTGTCAGTTTTAAGGAGTAAGCTTTGAGAAGTAATAAGTATTTAGAAAAGTGAAGAAGTAAAGTAAGAAAAGAAGATAGAATTTCAGTTTTAAGGAGTATGCTTTGAGAAGTAATAATTATTTAGAAAAGTGAAGAAGCAAAGTAAGAAAAGAAGATAGAATTTAAGTTTTAAGGAGTATGCTTTGAGAAGTAATAAGTATTTATAAATGTGAAGAAGCAAAGTAAGAAAAGAAGATAGAATTTAAGTTTTAAGGAGTATGCTTTGAGAAGTAATAAGTATTTAGAAAAGTGAAGAAGCAAAGTAAGAAAAGAAGATTAAGTGTCAGTTTTAAGGAGTAAGCTTTGAGAAGTAATAATTATTTAGAAAAGTGAAGAAGTAAAGTAAGAAAAGAAGATAGAATTTAAGTTTTAAGGAGTATGCTTTGAGAAGTAATAATTATTTAGAAAAGTGAAGAAGTAAAGTAAGAAAAGAAGATAGAATTTAAGTTATAAGGAGTATGCTTTGAGAAGTAATAAGTATTTATAAATGTGAAGAAGTAAAGTAAGAAAAGAAGATTAATTTCAGTTTTAAGGAGTATGCTTTGAGAAGTAATAAGTATTTATAAATGTGAAGAAGTAAAGTAAGAAAAGAAGATAGAATTTAAGTTTTAAGGAGTATGCTTTGAGAAGTAATAATTATTTAGAAAAGTGAAGAAGCAAAGTAAGAAAAGAAGATAGAATTTCAGTTTTAAGGAGTATGCTTTGAGAAGTAATAAGTATTTAGAAATGTGAAGAAGTAAAGTAAGAAAAGAAGATATAATTTAAGTTTTAAGGAGTATGCTTTGAGAAGTAATAATTATTTAGAAAAGTGAAGAAGTAAAGTAAGAAAAGAAGATAGAATTTAAGTTTTAAGGAGTATGCTTTGAGAAGTAATAAGTATTTAGAAATGTGAAGAAGCAAAGTAAGAAAAGAAGATAGAATTTCAGTTTTAAGGAGTATGCTTTGAGAAGTAATAAGTATTTCTAAATGTGAAGAAGCAAAGTAAGAAAAGAAGATAGAATTTAAGTTTTAAGGAGTATGCTTTGAGAAGTAATAATTATTTAGAAAAGTGAAGAAGTAAAGTAAGAAAAGAAGATAGAATTTAAGTTTTAAGGAGTATGCTTTGAGAAGTAATAAGTATTTAGAAATGTGAAGAAGCAAAGTAAGAAAAGAAGATTAAGTGTCAGTTTTAAGGAGTATGCTTTGAGAAGTAATAATTATTTAGAAAAGTGAAGAAGTAAAGTAAGAAAAGAAGATTAAGTGTCAGTTTTAAGGAGTATGCTTTGAGAAGTAATAAGTATTTAGAAAAGTGAAGAAGTAAAGTAAGAAAAGAAGATAGAATTTAAGTTTTAAGGAGTATGCTTTGAGAAGTAATAAGTATTTATAAATGTGAAGAAGCAAAGTAAGAAAAGAAGATAGAATTTAAGTTTTAAGGAGTATGCTTTGAGAAGTAATAAGTATTTCTAAATGTGAAGAAGCAAAGTAAGAAAAGAAGATAGAATTTCAGTTTTAAGGAGTATGCTTTGAGAAGTAATAAGTATTTAGAAAATGTGAAGAAGTAAAGTAAGAAAAGAAGATAGAATTTCAGTTTTAAGGAGTATGCTTTGAGAAGTAATAAGTATTTAGAAAAGTGAAGAAGTAAAGTAAGAAAAGAAGATAGAATTTAAGTTTTAAGGAGTATGCTTTGAGAAGTAATAAGTATTTCTAAATGTGAAGAAGCAAAGTAAGAAAAGAAGATAGAATTTAAGTTTTAAGGAGTATGCTTTGAGAAGTAATAAGTATTTCTAAATGTGAAGAAGCAAAGTAAGAAAAGAAGATAGAATTTCAGTTTTAAGGAGTATGCTTTGAGAAGTAATAAGTATTTAGAAAAGTGAAGAAGTAAAGTAAGAAAAGAAGATTAAGTGTCAGTTTTAAGGAGTATGCTTTGAGAAGTAATAATTATTTAGAAAAGTGAAGAAGTAAAGTAAGAAAAGAAGATAGAATTTAAGTTTTAAGGAGTATGCTTTGAGAAGTAATAAGTATTTATAAATGTGAAGAAGCAAAGTAAGAAAAGAAGATAGAATTTAAGTTTTAAGGAGTATGCTTTGAGAAGTAATAAGTATTTCTAAATGTGAAGAAGCAAAGTAAGAAAAGAAGATTAAGTGTCAGTTTTAAGGAGTAAGCTTTGAGAAGTAATAATTATTTAGAAAAGTGAAGAAGTAAAGTAAGAAAAGAAGATAGAATTTAAGTTTTAAGGAGTATGCTTTGAGAAGTAATAATTATTTAGAAATGTGAAGAAGCAAAGTAAGAAAAGAAGATAGAATTTAAGTTTTAAGGAGTATGCTTTGAGAAGTAATAATTATTTAGAAATGTGAAGAAGCAAAGTAAGAAAAGAAGATAGAATTTAAGTTATAAGGAGTATGCTTTGAGAAGTAATAAGTATTTATAAATGTGAAGAAGTAAAGTAAGAAAAGAAGATAGAATTTAAGTTTTAAGGAGTATGCTTTGAGAAGTAATAAGTATTTCAAAATGTGAAGAAGCAAAGTAAGAAAAGAAGATTAAGTGTCAGTTTTAAGGAGTATGCTTTGAGAAGTAATAAGTATTTAAAATGTGAAGAAGCAAAGTAAGAAAAGAAGATAGAATTTAAGTTTTAAGGAGTATGCTTTGAGAAGTAATAAGTATTTCTAAATGTGAAGAAGTAAAGTAAGAAAAGAAGATAGAATTTAAGTTTTAAGGAGTATGCTTTGAGAAGTAATAAGTATTTATAAATGTGAAGAAGCAAAGTAAGAAAAGAAGATAGAATTTCAGTTTTAAGGAGTATGCTTTGAGAAGTAATAAGTATTTCTAAATGTGAAGAAGCAAAGTAAGAAAAGAAGATAGAATTTAAGTTTTAAGGAGTATGCTTTGAGAAGTAATAAGTATTTCTAAATGTGAAGAAGCAAAGTAAGAAAAGAAGATAGAATTTAAGTTTTAAGGAGTAAGCTTTGAGAAGTAATAATTATTTAGAAAAGTGAAGAAGTAAAGTAAGAAAAGAAGATAGAATTTAAGTTTTAAGGAGTATGCTTTGAGAAGTAATAAGTATTTATAAATGTGAAGAAGCAAAGTAAGAAAAGAAGATTAAGTGTCAGTTTTAAGGAGTATGCTTTGAGAAGTAATAAGTATTTCTAAATGTGAAGAAGCAAAGTAAGAAAAGAAGATTAAGTGTCAGTTTTAAGGAGTAAGCTTTGAGAAGTAATAATTATTTAGAAAAGTGAAGAAGTAAAGTAAGAAAAGAAGATAGAATTTAAGTTTTAAGGAGTATGCTTTGAGAAGTAATAAGTATTTATAAATGTGAAGAAGCAAAGTAAGAAAAGAAGATAGAATTTAAGTTTTAAGGAGTATGCTTTGAGAAGTAATAAGTATTTAGAAAAGTGAAGAAGTAAAGTAAGAAAAGAAGATATAATTTAAGTTTTAAGGAGTATGCTTTGAGAAGTAATAAGTATTTCTAAATGTGAAGAAGCAAAGTAAGAAAAGAAGATAGAATTTAAGTTTTAAGGAGTATGCTTTGAGAAGTAATAATTATTTAGAAAAGTGAAGAAGTAAAGTAAGAAAAGAAGATTAAGTGTCAGTTTTAAGGAGTATGCTTTGAGAAGTAATAAGTATTTATAAAAGTGAAGAAGTAAAGTAAGAAAAGAAGATAGAATTTCAGTTTTAAGGAGTATGCTTTGAGAAGTAATAAGTATTTCTAAATGTGAAGAAGCAAAGTAAGAAAAGAAGATAGAATTTAAGTTTTAAGGAGTATGCTTCGAGAAGTAATAAGTATTTAGAAAAGTGAAGAAGCAAAGTAAGAAAAGAAGATAGAATTTCAGTTTTAAGGAGTATGCTTTGAGAAGTAATAAGTATTTCTAAATGTGAAGAATCAAAGTAAGAAAAGAAGATTAAGTGTCAGTTTTAAGGAGTATGCTTTGAGAAGTAATAATTATTTAGAAAAGTGAAGAAGCAAAGTAAGAAAAGAAGATAGAATTTAAGTTTTAAGGAGTATGCTTTGAGAAGTAATAAGTATTTATAAATGTGAAGAAGCAAAGTAAGAAAAGAAGATAGAATTTAAGTTTTAAGGAGTATGCTTTGAGAAGTAATAATTATTTAGAAAAGTGAAGAAGTAAAGTAAGAAAAGAAGATTAAGTGTCAGTTTTAAGGAGTAAGCTTTGAGAAGTAATAAATATTTAGAAAAGTGAAGAAGTAAAGTAAGAAAAGAAGATAGAATTTAAGTTTTAAGGAGTATGCTTCGAGAAGTAATAATTATTTAGAAAAGTGAAGAAGTAAAGTAAGAAAAGAAGATAGAATTTAAGTTATAAGGAGTATGCTTTGAGAAGTAATAAGTATTTATAAATGTGAAGAAGTAAAGTAAGAAAAGAAGATATAATTTAAGTTTTAAGGAGTATGCTTTGAGAAGTAATAAGTATTTAGAAAAGTGAAGAAGTAAAGTAAGAAAAGAAGATAGAATTTAAGTTTTAAGGAGTATGCTTTGAGAAGTAATAATTATTTATAAATGTGAAGAAGTAAAGTAAGAAAAGAAGATAGAATTTAAGTTTTAAGGAGTATGCTTTGAGAAGTAATAAGTATTTATAAATGTGAAGAAGTAAAGTAAGAAAAGAAGATATAATTTAAGTTTTAAGGAGTATGCTTTGAGAAGTAATAAGTATTTATAAATGTGAAGAAGCAAAGTAAGAAAAGAAGATAGAATTTAAGTTTTAAGGAGTATGCTTTGAGAAGTAATAAGTATTTCAAAATGTGAAGAAGCAAAGTAAGAAAAGAAGATAGAATTTAAGTTTTAAGGAGTATGCTTTGAGAAGTAATAAGTATTTCTAAATGTGAAGAAGCAAAGTAAGAAAAGAAGATAGAATTTCAGTTTTAAGGAGTATGCTTTGAGAAGTAATAAGTATTTCTAAATGTGAAGAAGCAAAGTAAGAAAAGAAGATTAAGTGTCAGTTTTAAGGAGTATGCTTTGAGAAGTAATAAGTATTTCTAAATGTGAAGAAGCAAAGTAAGAAAAGAAGATAGAATTTAAGTTTTAAGGAGTATGCTTTGAGAAGTAATAAGTATTTCTAAATGTGAAGAAGCAAAGTAAGAAAAGAAGATTAAGTGTCAGTTTTAAGGCTTAAGCTTTGAGAAGTAATAATTATTTAGAAATGTGAAGAAGCAAAGTAAGAAAAGAAGATAGAATTTAAGTTTTAAGGAGTATGCTTTGAGAAGTAATAAGTATTTCTAAATGTGAAGAAGCAAAGTAAGAAAAGAAGATTAAGTGTCAGTTTTAAGGAGTAAGCTTTGAGAAGTAATAATTATTTAGAAAAGTGAAGAAGTAAAGTAAGAAAAGAAGATAGAATTTAAGTTTTAAGGAGTATGCTTTGAGAAGTAATAAGTATTTATAAATGTGAAGAAGTAAAGTAAGAAAAGAAGATATAATTTAAGTTTTAAGGAGTATGCTTTGAGAAGTAATAAGTATTTCTAAATGTGAAGAAGCAAAGTAAGAAAAGAAGATTAAGTGTCAGTTTTAAGGAGTAAGCTTTGAGAAGTAATAAGTATTTCAAAATGTGAAGAAGCAAAGTAAGAAAAGAAGATAGAATTTAAGTTTTAAGGAGTATGCTTTGAGAAGTAATAAGTATTTCTAAATGTGAAGAAGCAAAGTAAGAAAAGAAGATAGAATTTCAGTTTTAAGGAGTATGCTTTGAGAAGTAATAAGTATTTCTAAATGTGAAGAAGCAAAGTAAGAAAAGAAGATTAAGTGTCAGTTTTAAGGAGTAAGCTTTGAGAAGTAATAATTATTTAGAAATGTGAAGAAGCAAAGTAAGAAAAGAAGATAGAATTTCAGTTTTAAGGAGTATGCTTTGAGAAGTAATTAGTATTTCTAAATGTGAAGAAGCAAAGTAAGAAAAGAAGATTAAGTGTCAGTTTTAAGGAGTAAGCTTTGAGAAGTAATAATTATTTAGAAAAGTGAAGAAGTAAAGTAAGAAAAGAAGATAGAATTTAAGTTTTAAGGAGTATGCTTTGAGAAGTAATAATTATTTAGAAAAGTGAAGAAGCAAAGTAAGAAAAGAAGATAGAATTTCAGTTTTAAGGAGTATGCTTTGAGAAGTAATAAGTATTTATAAATGTGAAGAAGTAAAGTAAGAAAAGAAGATAGAATTTAAGTTTTAAGGAGTATGCTTTGAGAAGTAATAATTATTTAGAAAAGTGAAGAAGCAAAGTAAGAAAAGAAGATAGAATTTAAGTTTTAAGGAGTATGCTTTGAGAAGTAATAAGTATTTATAAATGTGAAGAAGTAAAGTAAGAAAAGAAGATTAAGTGTCAGTTTTAAGGAGTAAACTTTGAGAAGTAATAAGTATTTATAAATGTGAAGAAGTAAAGTAAGAAAAGAAGATAGAATTTAAGTTTTAAGGAGTATGCTTTGAGAAGTAATAAGTATTTATAAATGTGAAGAAGTAAAGTAAGAAAAGAAGATTAAGTGTCAGTTTTAAGGAGTAAGCTTTGAGAAGTAATAATTATTTAGAAAAGTGAAGAAGTAAAGTAAGAAAAGAAGATAGAATTTAAGTTTTAAGGAGTATGCTTTGAGAAGTAATAATTATTTAGAAATGTGAAGAAGCAAAGTAAGAAAAGAAGATAGAATTTCAGTTTTAAGGAGTATGCTTTGAGAAGTAATAAGTATTTCTAAATGTGAAGAAGCAAAGTAAGAAAAGAAGATTAAGTGTCAGTTTTAAGGAGTAAGCTTTGAGAAGTAATAATTATTTAGAAATGTGAAGAAGTAAAGTAAGAAAAGAAGATAGAATTTAAGTTTTAAGGAGTATGCTTTGAGAAGTAATAAGTATTTCAAAATGTGAAGAAGCAAAGTAAGAAAAGAAGATAGAATTTCAGTTTTAAGGAGTATGCTTTGAGAAGTAATAAGTATTTCTAAATGTGAAGAAGCAAAGTAAGAAAAGAAGATAGAATTTAAGTTTTAAGGAGTATGCTTTGAGAAGTAATAATTATTTATAAATGTGAAGAAGTAAAGTAAGAAAAGAAGATAGAATTTAAGTTTTAAGGAGTATGCTTCGAGAAGTAATAAGTATTTAGAAAAGTGAAGAAGCAAAGTAAGAAAAGAAGATAAAATTAAGTTTTAAGGAGTATGCTTTGAGAAGTAATAAGTATTTCTAAATGTGAAGAAGCAAAGTAAGAAAAGAAGATTAAGTGTCAGTTTTAAGGAGTAAGCTTTGAGAAGTAATAATTATTTAGAAAAGTGAAGAAGTAAAGTAAGAAAAGAAGATTAAGTGTCAGTTTTAAGGAGTAAGCTTTGAGAAGTAATAATTATTTAGAAAAGTGAAGAAGTAAAGTAAGAAAAGAAGATAGAATTTAAGTTTTAAGGAGTATGCTTTGAGAAGTAATAAGTATTTAGAAAAGTGAAGAAGTAAAGTAAGAAAAGAAGATAGAATTTAAGTTATAAGGAGTATGCTTTGAGAAGTAATAAGTATTTATAAATGTGAAGAAGTAAAGTAAGAAAAGAAGATTAAGTGTCAGTTTTAAGGAGTAAACTTTGAGAAGTAATAAGTATTTAGAAAAGTGAAGAAGTAAAGTAAGAAAAGAAGATAGAATTTAAGTTTTAAGGAGTATGCTTTGAGAAGTAATAAGTATTTAGAAAAGTGAAGAAGTAAAGTAAGAAAAGAAGATAGAATTTAAGTTTTAAGGAGTATGCTTTGAGAAGTAATAAGTATTTATAAAAGTGAAGAAGTAAAGTAAGAAAAGAAGATAGAATTTAAGTTTTAAGGAGTATGCTTCGAGAAGTAATAAGTATTTAGAAAAGTGAAGAAGTAAAGTAAGAAAAGAAGATTAAGTGTCAGTTTTAAGGAGTAAGCTTTGAGAAGTAATAATTATTTATAAATGTGAAGAAGTAAAGTAAGAAAAGAAGATAGAATTTCAGTTTTAAGGAGTATGCTTTGAGAAGTAATAATTATTTAGAAAAGTGAAGAAGTAAAGTAAGAAAAGAAGATAGAATTTAAGTTTTAAGGAGTATGCTTTGAGAAGTAATAATTATTTAGAAAAGTGAAGAAGTAAAGTAAGAAAAGAAGATAGAATTTAAGTTTTAAGGAGTATGCTTTGAGAAGTAATAATTATTTAGAAAAGTGAAGAAGTAAAGTAAGAAAAGAAGATAGAATTTAAGTTTTAAGGAGTATGCTTCGAGAAGTAATAAGTATTTAGAAAAGTGAAGAAGTAAAGTAATAAAAGAAGATTAAGTGTCAGTTTTAAGGAGTATGCTTTGAGAAGTAATAAGTATTTATAAATGTGAAGAAGTAAAGTAAGAAAAGAAGATAGAATTTAAGTTTTAAGGAGTATGCTTCGAGAAGTAATAAGTATTTAGAAAAGTGAAGAAGTAAAGTAAGAAAAGAAGATTAAGTGTCAGTTTTAAGGAGTATGCTTTGAGAAGTAATAATTATTTCTAAATGTGAAGAAGCAAAGTAAGAAAAGAAGATAGAATTTAAGTTTTAAGGAGTATGCTTTGAGAAGTAATAATTATTTAGAAAAGTGAAGAAGTAAAGTAAGAAAAGAAGATTAAGTGTCAGTTTTAAGGAGTATGCTTTGAGAAGTAATAAGTATTTCTAAATGTGAAGAAGCAAAGTAAGAAAAGAAGATAGAATTTAAGTTATAAGGAGTATGCTTTGAGAAGTAATAAGTATTTCTAAATGTGAAGAAGCAAAGTAAGAAAAGAAGATAGAATTTAAGTTTTAAGGAGTATGCTTCGAGAAGTAATAAGTATTTAGAAAAGTGAAGAAGCAAAGTAAGAAAAGAAGATAGAATTTCAGTTTTAAGGAGTATGCTTTGAGAAGTAATAAGTATTTCTAAATGTGAAGAAGCAAAGTAAGAAAAGAAGATAGAATTTAAGTTTTAAGGAGTATGCTTTGAGAAGTAATAAGTATTTCTCAATGTGAAGAAGCAAAGTAAGAAAAGAAGATTAAGTGTCAGTTTTAAGGAGTATGCTTTGAGAAGTAATAAGTATTTATAAATGTGAAGAAGTAAAGTAAGAAAAGAAGATAGAATTTCAGTTTTAAGGAGTATGCTTTGAGAAGTAATAAGTATTTAGAAAAGTGAAGAAGTAAAGTAAGAAAAGAAGATAGAATTTAAGTTTTAAGGAGTATGCTTTGAGAAGTAATAAGTATTTATAAATGTGAAGAAGCAAAGTAAGAAAAGAAGATAGAATTTAAGTTTTAAGGAGTATGCTTTGAGAAGTAATAAGTATTTATAAATGTGAAGAAGCAAAGTAAGAAAAGAAGATAGAATTTAAGTTTTAAGGAGTATGCTTTGAGAAGTAATAAGTATTTATAAATGTGAAGAAGTAAAGTAAGAAAAGAAGATAGAATTTAAGTTTTAAGGAGTATGCTTTGAGAAGTAATAAGTATTTAGAAAAGTGAAGAAGTAAAGTAAGAAAAGAAGATAGAATTTAAGTTTTAAGGAGTATGCTTTGAGAAGTAATAAGTATTTATAAATGTGAAGAAGTAAAGTAAGAAAAGAAGATAGAATTTCAGTTTTAAGGAGTATGCTTTGAGAAGTAATAAGTATTTAGAAAAGTGAAGAAGTAAAGTAAGAAAAGAAGATAGAATTTAAGTTTTAAGGAGTATGCTTTGAGAAGTAATAAGTATTTATAAATGTGAAGAAGCAAAGTAAGAAAAGAAGATAGAATTTAAGTTTTAAGGAGTATGCTTTGAGAAGTAATAATTATTTAGAAAAGTGAAGAAGTAAAGTAAGAAAAGAAGATTAAGTGTCAGTTTTAAGGAGTAAGCTTTGAGAAGTAATAAATATTTAGAAAAGTGAAGAAGTAAAGTAAGAAAAGAAGATAGAATTTAAGTTTTAAGGAGTATGCTTCGAGAAGTAATAATTATTTAGAAAAGTGAAGAAGTAAAGTAAGAAAAGAAGATAGAATTTAAGTTATAAGGAGTATGCTTTGAGAAGTAATAAGTATTTATAAATGTGAAGAAGTAAAGTAAGAAAAGAAGATATAATTTAAGTTTTAAGGAGTATGCTTTGAGAAGTAATAAGTATTTAGAAAAGTGAAGAAGTAAAGTAAGAAAAGAAGATAGAATTTAAGTTTTAAGGAGTATGCTTTGAGAAGTAATAATTATTTATAAATGTGAAGAAGTAAAGTAAGAAAAGAAGATAGAATTTAAGTTTTAAGGAGTATGCTTTGAGAAGTAATAAGTATTTATAAATGTGAAGAAGTAAAGTAAGAAAAGAAGATATAATTTAAGTTTTAAGGAGTATGCTTTGAGAAGTAATAAGTATTTATAAATGTGAAGAAGCAAAGTAAGAAAAGAAGATAGAATTTAAGTTTTAAGGAGTATGCTTTGAGAAGTAATAAGTATTTCAAAATGTGAAGAAGCAAAGTAAGAAAAGAAGATAGAATTTAAGTTTTAAGGAGTATGCTTTGAGAAGTAATAAGTATTTCTAAATGTGAAGAAGCAAAGTAAGAAAAGAAGATAGAATTTCAGTTTTAAGGAGTATGCTTTGAGAAGTAATAAGTATTTCTAAATGTGAAGAAGCAAAGTAAGAAAAGAAGATAGAATTTAAGTTTTAAGGAGTATGCTTTGAGAAGTAATAAGTATTTCTAAATGTGAAGAAGCAAAGTAAGAAAAGAAGATAGAATTTCAGTTTTAAGGAGTATGCTTTGAGAAGTAATAAGTATTTCTAAATGTGAAGAAGCAAAGTAAGAAAAGAAGATTAAGTGTCAGTTTTAAGGAGTAAGCTTTGAGAAGTAATAATTATTTAGAAATGTGAAGAAGTAAAGTAAGAAAAGAAGATAGAATTTCAGTTTTAAGGAGTATGCTTTGAGAAGTAATAAGTATTTATAAATGTGAAGAAGCAAAGTAAGAAAAGAAGATAGAATTTAAGTTTTAAGGAGTATGCTTTGAGAAGTAATAAGTATTTCTAAATGTGAAGAAGCAAAGTAAGAAAAGAAGATAGAATTTAAGTTTTAAGGAGTATGCTTTGAGAAGTAATAAGTATTTATAAATGTGAAGAAGTAAAGTAAGAAAAGAAGATAGAATTTAAGTTTTAAGGAGTATGCTTTGAGAAGTAATAAGTATTTATAAATGTGAAGAAGCAAAGTAAGAAAAGAAGATAGAATTTAAGTTTTAAGGAGTATGCTTTGAGAAGTAATAAGTATTTCTAAATGTGAAGAAGCCAAGTTAGAAAAGAAGATTAAGTGTCAGTTTTAAGGAGTAAGCTTTGAGAAGTAATAATTATTTAGAAATGTGAAGAAGTAAAGTAAGAAAAGAAGATAGAATTTAAGTTTTAAGGAGTATGCTTTGAGAAGTAATAAGTATTTCTAAATGTGAAGAAGCAAAGTAAGAAAAGAAGATAGAATTTAAGTTTTAAGGAGTATGCTTTGAGAAGTAATAAGTATTTCTAAATGTGAAGAAGCAAAGTAAGAAAAGAAGATTAAGTGTCAGTTTTAAGGAGTAAGCTTTGAGAAGTAATAATTATTTAGAAAAGTGAAGAAGTAAAGTAAGAAAAGAAGATAGAATTTAAGTTTTAAGGAGTATGCTTTGAGAAGTAATAAGTATTTAGAAAAGTGAAGAAGTAAAGTAAGAAAAGAAGATAGAATTTAAGTTTTAAGGAGTATGCTTTGAGAAGTAATAAGTATTTATAAAAGTGAAGAAGTAAAGTAAGAAAAGAAGATAGAATTTAAGTTTTAAGGAGTATGCTTCGAGAAGTAATAAGTATTTAGAAAAGTGAAGAAGCAAAGTAAGAAAAGAAGATAGAATTTCAGTTTTAAGGAGTATGCTTTGAGAAGTAATAAGTATTTATAAATGTGAAGAAGTAAAGTAAGAAAAGAAGATTAAGTGTCAGTTTTAAGGAGTAAGCTTTGAGAAGTAATAAGTATTTCAAAATGTGAAGAAGCAAAGTAAGAAAAGAAGATAGAATTTAAGTTTTAAGGAGTATGCTTTGAGAAGTAATAAGTATTTAGAAAAGTGAAGAAGTAAAGTAAGAAAAGAAGATAGAATTTCAGTTTTAAGGAGTATGCTTTGAGAAGTAATAAGTATTTATAAATGTGAAGAAGTAAAGTAAGAAAAGAAGATAGAATTTAAGTTTTAAGGAGTATGCTTTGAGAAGTAATAAGTATTTATAAATGTGAAGAAGCAAAGTAAGAAAAGAAGATAGAATTTCAGTTTTAAGGAGTAAGCTTTGAGAAGTAATAAGTATTTCAAAATGTGAAGAAGCAAAGTAAGAAAAGAAGATAGAATTTAAGTTTTAAGGAGTATGCTTTGAGAAGTAATAAGTATTTAGAAAAGTGAAGAAGTAAAGTAAGAAAAGAAGATAGAATTTAAGTTTTAAGGAGTATGCTTTGAGAAGTAATAAGTATTTAGAAAAGTGAAGAAGTAAAGTAAGAAAAGAAGATAGAATTTAAGTTATAAGGAGTATGCTTTGAGAAGTAATAAGTATTTATAAATGTGAAGAAGTAAAGTAAGAAAAGAAGATTAAGTGTCAGTTTTAAGGAGTAAGCTTTGAGAAGTAATAAGTATTTCTCAATGTGAAGAAGCAAAGTAAGAAAAGAAGATAGAATTTAAGTTTTAAGGAGTATGCTTTGAGAAGTAATAATTATTTAGAAAAGTGAAGAAGTAAAGTAAGAAAAGAAGATTAAGTGTCAGTTTTAAGGAGTATGCTTTGAGAAGTAATAAGTATTTAGAAAAGTGAAGAAGTAAAGTAAGAAAAGAAGATTAAGTGTCAGTTTTAAGGAGTATGCTTTGAGAAGTAATAAGTATTTATAATGTGAAGAAGCAAAGTAAGAAAAGAAGATAGAATTTAAGTTTTAAGGAGTATGCTTTGAGAAGTAATAATTATTTAGAAAAGTGAAGAAGTAAAGTAAGAAAAGAAGATTAAGTGTCAGTTTTAAGGAGTAAGCTTTGAGAAGTAATAATTATTTAGAAAAGTGAAGAAGTAAAGTAAGAAAAGAAGATAGAATTTAAGTTTTAAGGAGTATGCTTTGAGAAGTAATAATTATTTAGAAAAGTGAAGAAGTAAAGTAAGAAAAGAAGATAGAATTTAAGTTTTAAGGAGTATGCTTTGACAAGTAATAAGTATTTCAAAATGTGAAGAAGCAAAGTAAGAAAAGAAGATAGAATTTCAGTTTTAAGGAGTATGCTTTGAGAAGTAATAATTATTTAGAAAAGTGAAGAAGTAAAGTAAGAAAAGAAGATTAAGTGTCAGTTTTAAGGAGTATGCTTTGAGAAGTAATAATTATTTAGAAAAGTGAAGAAGTAAAGTAAGAAAAGAAGATAGAATTTAAGTTTTAAGGAGTATGCTTTGAGAAGTAATAAGTATTTATAAATGTGAAGAAGCAAAGTAAGAAAAGAAGATAGAATTTAAGTTTTAAGGAGTATGCTTTGAGAAGTAATAAGTATTTCTAAATGTGAAGAAGCAAAGTAAGAAAAGAAGATTAAGTGTCAGTTTTAAGGAGTATGCTTTGAGAAGTAATAATTATTTAGAAAAGTGAAGAAGTAAAGTAAGAAAAGAAGATAGAATTTCAGTTTTAAGGAGTATGCTTTGAGAAGTAATAAGTATTTAGAAAAGTGAAGAAGTAAAGTAAGAAAAGAAGATAGAATTTAAGTTTTAAGGAGTATGCTTTGAGAAGTAA
>CAMPDV010004572.1:0-29646 GCA_946699065.1 Loxodes magnus
TTTCATTATTTACACTTTTATTTTGCTAATTCGTATTATTTAATATTAGAATATAATTTTATTCTTATTTTAGATGGAAATATAAGATAATTTACGAGAAAGTGAAGATTTTTATAATTTTGCATATATTAAAATTATTTATACACTCTACTAGCAAATGTTTTTATATGATAAGCAATCAATCAATTTTTTTAAAAAAGCTTTCATCTTTAATAAAATAGCTTCATTAGGAATTCAAAATTTTAGATTAATAAATAAAATCGATTTTCTACATGCACAATAGATATACTTAAGTTTCTTATAATCAGAAGCTCTTTAAAACTATTCCTTTAAAATTACGAAATAAAAAAAAATTTGAATAGAAAAAACACTTAATATAGCAATATTTTCTTAAAAACTAATTTTTCTCTTCTAAATTAACATCTTTTCGCAAACTAAAAACAGATAGTTAGTCGTAGTAAGCTCTTTTCAAAACTCTTTTACTCATCTTTTCGATTTTTAATATTTTTCTTATTATTATATTATTTATCATATTGCTTTATTCATTGTTCGAAGGTGAGCAACTAGGTCATCTTCAGAGGTTGGGGAAGTTAAGTACCCATAATCAACTTTATGTCTTCCTCTGCTTTGGTTTGGCCTCGAGACATAAGGTTCTTAGACCTTTGGTACTGTCTTAGTTTAGATTTAATTCTGGAACTAAAAAGAAATAATATTGCAAGCTTCATCAGAGGTGGGGAATTTAAGTACCCATAATTGACACATGTCGCCCTCTGCTTTGGTGACACAATCCTGCCATGTCCTTGGACCTCCAACAAGTATTAAAGATTACGAGTATTCTTAAATTATATCAGTATTGAACATTTTTATCAGTACTGAATAATTATACCAATATTGAACAAGGTTTATCAGTATCCGATAATTTTATCAGTAACAAACATTCTTGTCAGTATGAAACATTTTTTAAAGAGTTGCGTACCAACGAGAGTGCTGCGCGCTCTATAATCAAATTTATTTGTTTATAATAAAACGGTATTTTTAAACTTGATTAATATCTTTTTATTTGTATATTTGATATAGTTAGGTTAGACATACTATATAGATCCTTGTTTAATTAATTTTTTGAATTCGTTGCAGATTGGCCTAAAATTTATTATTACAGATGCATTATCTAATTTTTTCTATTTGACTGTTCATATTTTTATAAATGGATTTTTAAATTCCTTTTAGATTAGTTTTTTAACAATTCATAATATCTATTATAAACGGTAAGTAATATTATAGAAGTTTTATTACTAATTTAGTTTCTTCCTAAAATTTTCATTTATATTTTTATCTTTACTTCTTAAAATTCATTTAAAAAACTTTTCGAATCTTTTAAAATTCTATCTCTTTAAGAAAAGGATTTATCCATCCCGAAAATCTTTTTTAGGGTATAACTCAGAGCGAAAAAAGGATAATTTTTTCACGATTTCATGTTTTATTTTATTATATTTCCTTTTTTCTTGAGATCCTTTTCTTTTAAGTAAATTATTATAACATTAAAAATTTTTAAAGCGAATTTTTTCATTTACTCGAAAAGAAGTTCAAAATCAAAAATTATATTTTTTCCAAAGCATAAGCAATAATTTTTTATCATTTCAACAATAATTTACCTTATCAAAGTTTTTTTCTTCAAATAAAACAAATAAATTTTGTTCACAATTTTTAAAATCAAAAAATTATCCTAACAAAAAAAATGCTTTTTATTTTTGCAAAACACCATTTCGACAAAAAAATTTCAAATTCCACTTTAATATAAATTTTTTTAAAATTCCTATTTTTTCTCAAACATTTTTTATATTTGGAATTTTTTCTTGAAATTTTATTCCTATTTAAGATTTTTTATCCCGAAATCAAAAAATTTATTCCGTGCCGAAAATCTTTGGTAGTATAAATCGCTGAGATAAAATCACATTTTTTTATTTTCATGAAATTTAAGTTCTAAAATTGAAAAATAATGATAAATAAAAAACTTAATATCAGAAAATTTTATTTTCCAATCGGAAACGAAACAAATTAAACATAAAAATTAAAATTTATTATTGAATTTAAACACAAGAATAAACATATTTAAATAAATTTATTACAATAAAACTTAAAAAATTAAATTAACATCACAAAATTCAACATTTTTTTTCGTTTTAAGTCAATTAAAAAATTCCACTTTTTTACATTTAAAAAAATGTATCCCGTCCCAAAATATTTATAAAAATAAGTGTTCAAAAAATTCCTTTAAATAATTAAAAGACTTTTAAAATTAATTTCCAAATTTTTCATCCAAAACGATTTTAGATAACTATTTTCAAAATTGGTTTAGAAACGCTTTTCTAAAAAATTTTAAACACTTTTCCCGAAATAATTAAATTTATTCCGTTGCGGGAATCTTTGGTAGTATAAAATGCTGAGCAAAAAACAAATTTTTTATTTTTCAAGAAGATCATGCTCTAAAATTGAAAAATAAATAAAAAAACTTACTATCAGAAAAATTTTTCTCAATCGGAAACGAAAAATGTTAAACATAAAAAATTAAAATTTTATAATATAATAAATAATATAAATAATAGTAACAAATAATGATAATAATAATTAATAATAATTAATAAAAAATAATAATCAATAATAATCAATATTAAATATCAATCATAAAAAATAAATAATAAAAAATAAAATTTAAAATAAAATAAAATACTTAATTAAAATTTTTAATTAATAATCAAGATTACAAACTAACTTTGCCCTTATAAATAATAACTACTTCAAAAAAAAATTAAAATGTATACTTAACTTGAAATTTTTACCAAATCTAAAGATAAATCTATAAAATTTTATAGAATAAAATAAAACTTAAATTTATTATACATCTTCATTTAACAAAATTATATTTAAAATATTTTTAAACATTACCACTTTAAATCAACATACCTCACTAATATCAATAATTTATATTACTCAACTTTTTTTTAAATCAAGAATATTTAAGAATATACAACCTTTTAATAAATAAATAAAAAACAAACACTTCATAAAATTTCAAGTATTATTACCATTCAACATTAATTTAAATGCATTACCAATATCTTATATCTTTAATAGTAAAATTTAATTAAGTCAAATAGCAAGTTACTCAACTCGAAACCCTCCATTTTCTAATTGTCCTGTCATCCGCTCCCGATATCAACCATCTATTATCAACACTCAATGCTATAGATTATATTCATCCTGTATGCCCTTACAAAGTTTATATACACTCACCCTTATCAAAGTTCCAAATCTTGATTGTTTTATCGTAAGAACCAGAAAATATAACACTTGAATCAACACTTAACTGAATACTTCATACACCACTTGTATGACCTTAAAGAGTACGAATACATTAACCAGAAGAGAAGTCCCATATCTTAATAGTACTGTCAACAGAACCCGATATTATATACCTATTATCCTTAGATACTTTTACCGAGAAGACAGAACCTGAATGCCCAGTAAGAGTTCGCACAAGTTGACCTGTCTAGAAATTCCAAATCTTTATAGTTGTATCTTTAGATCCCGATATAATATATCTAGAGTCATAGGAGATTACTACTGATCAAACTGCATCAGTATGCCCCGTTATAGTTCTTTGGAGAGTTCCATGGTGGAAATTTCAGATCTTTATGGTGTTATCGTAAGATCCTGATACTATATAGCTAGAGTCCGGGAAGATTACTACAGAGTAAATGAAAGAAGTATGTCCCGTTAAATTTCTTTGGAGAGCACCAGTCTATAAGTTTCAGATAATTATGGTGCAGTCATCAGATCCTGATATAATATATCTAGAGTCTGGGGAAATGACTACCGATCTAACTACATGTATATGTCCTGTTATAGTTCTTAGGAGGGAACCTGTCTGGAAATTCCAGATCTTTATCGATTTTTCAGGATATGCTGAACCTGATACAATTCAATTCAGGTCATTTTATATGGCTACCGAGTAAACAGGTTAAGTGTGACCAGTAATGACTTAGTCTAAAAAATATTAAATAAATACCTTTACTTTGGTCATAATTGATCTTTTTTATTAGTTTTTAGTAGCATAAGTTGGGCAGAATTTCATACTTAAAATGAAGTAGAGATATTTTTCCTAAAATGTGGCTTCTCGCTCTTAAGAGTTTTCTTAAAAAAATACTTTTAGTAAATTACTTTTCTTTTTTCTCCATTTTAATTTTATAACTTACTTCAATAAATATTTAAATAAAATAACTCAATAAATGTTACTTACTTAATTTCAATAAAATTAAACAATTATATTATTTATTAAGCATACTTATAAATATCTTATTTCTTAAACATTTATTTGAAAATTCTATTTTTGTCTTAAAACAAGACGAAATATTAAACTAATAGTTTACAAACTTTAAATTTTAATTATTTTATTTCCTTTTACTTTTGAATAAAAGGATAAATAATTATATCAAAATTTTATAACGAAGAATTATATCCTTATTATAAAAAATTTAATATGCATTTATTAGTTACTACTCATTTGTACTTTAAATCAAAGACTCTTAATAAGAAAACCTTATTTCTTTATAGACCCTTTTAAATGATAAATAAAATATTACAATTCTTTTAAAAACTATTGCTATTAATTATTATTTTTCACTTATTTAATCAAAAAAATTTATTTAAGCTTTTTACTAATTAAAAAATGAAATAAAATAAGTTTCTTATTAATTAGTTTGAATAAATATTAAAAAGCATCAAATTATTTAAAACAAAGTATTTTTAGAATTTATAAGATAAAATCTTTTATTTATCCACTTTCTTACTACTATTTCATTAAAACTTTTACTTATAAAGATCTCTCTTAAAATAATAAACTAATATAATTTATTTTAATGTTGATTCTAAGCAAAATATATAAATGTAATAAATAGAAGTAGTAGAAAGTAAATATTTAAACTAACTATAAATGGTGTATCACTAATTTTATCTTACAATTATTAAATAGTAATATTTAATTTTATTATTAAAATAAGCTTTAATATGTTTAATTATGTATATTAAATACCTTAAATTTTATCCTTTTAGCTTTATTAGTTATTAATTTAATTTCTCTTTAATTAATAAAGATATTAGATTAGTTATAATTAATACATTAGATAACTTTCTCTTTTTATAGCAAACTAATATTATATTTATTATTTATGTTATTTTTGTAATTATCATTTCTAATTAATAATACCTAAACTATTCTAGATTATTTAAAGATAAAAACTTAAATCTATTATTCTATACTTATCCAAAATAAATAGTTATCACTATTAATACTCTCTTTCTTAAAATAAGTTGTTTACTATTAAGAAAATTATAAGTTTTTAATTAAGGAAGCATACTTTTACTATCTTCTATTATTATTTTCTGAATTAATAGAAAGAGTAAACTTAACATAATATGCTTCTTTGTAATAAGTATGAGATAATATAAGTATTATATTAGCTAATATAATCTATTTAAAATTAAAATTAATGTCACAATAAATCCTAGTCTAGTTGATTTTAGTCATAAGATTTAAAAAGAATACAGTCTTTAGTAGTAATAAGAAAGGATTTAAATAAACATAATGAAAGTGAGAAAAAAATAAAACCTACAAGATAAGAGTTTTAAATCTTAAATTGAAGTTTATTAATTAAAAGATTCAAGAATATCTTTTGCAAACTAGAATGAAATAGCTTCTAAATTTTAATTTTTTCCTGAATAAATTAAAATAATAAATTGCAACCAAAAGGCATGCTTGATATTTAAAAAATATTTAAGCATTCAAGTAGTTACAGATTGGATATTGAGCATGGTTTAACAAATATTTCTATTGATAAAATAGAGTAGCAAAAGTTTTACAAAAGAATTAAATAATTATAGAATTCCAGTGTTTCTAAATGAATAAAAAAGAAGTCACTAAAATTTAATTAATCAATGTCATAAATAAAAAAGCTGCGAATAAATGAGAAATGTACATGTCCAAAGGGGTTGCCAAAATGTTTACTTTGAACTTACAAATCTAAGAATTGTCCTTTTGAAAAAACAAAAAAATGTAAATCCTTCTAGAACTACAAGTATTCAATGGTCTTTATAAAATTTAGATTGAAATATTCATGTAATAGCTTGCGATCTAAATTTTCGAAGTAGCATAATTGTACATACTCTTTAAGTTTTTCAATTTCTTGATTATCTTAAATCAAAAATTTTAAGTTGCTTTTACTTTTTATTTTCAAGTTAATATAAAAAATTGCTGTCTTTTTCTCCAAATTTGCAGTATCTTAGTTTGAATTTGCTGCTTCATTCACTACACTATTCAATAGGCATAAATTTAAACCCAAAAATTACAAAAGCATTCATACTTTAGTCTCTTGAAAACATTATCAATCTAATCCTTTAAAGCTCTATCTGCTTAACTTCCCTTTTCTTAATTTAGATCATATTACCCTAATTGATTTCCTTATATCTCTAAGCTAAAATAAACCTAAAATATTAACTACCATAAAAAAGCATTAAAGCTATATTTTATTTTTAAATTAGTTTAATGATACTTATTAGCAAATCTCTTGTAATAAAAGCTTAGAATGAAATATATCGTATATATAAAGGTTTAATGCATCTTGTTAGTTTATTAAGATATATAAATAAGAAGTATTATACAGAATTAGGCTATCTTTAATTAAAGAACTGAGTCTAGTAATCTTAATAATTTATTAGTTCTACTAATAAAGCTCCAATATAATAAATAATCAATTAAATACTTTAATGCATTTATTAACTCTGAGGATAGTACTTTAAAGTTGTTTTTTGGTTCGTTTGAACTTGCTTTCTTCTCTAATCATTTCCATTTATTGCTCATTGATATGTAGTTCCTTGCTTTAGACTTAGTTTGTCTTTCTTTAACATAATTTTTAAAGAAGATAAACTGAAATAAATTGAACCAACAACTTAACTATCTTAATTGATTCATATAAGTAAGTAGCTACTTTGAAGGTAAATCTACTTCCTAGCCTCAATATTGTAAATCTTCTAAAAAAGAATAATATGAAGTTGTCTATTTTCTTTTATGAAAAGCTTTAAAATAAATCTATCAAATGCTTTTCGTTTTAAACTCCAGATTCTACTTATTAGGTAAGTAAATGATATACATGTTCCTTAATCCTTAAATCTTATAGCTTAGATTTATTATTTTTTTCTTTTTTCTTCCCTTTTAAAGAAAGTTGCTTAGTATCTTTTTACTGCTAGATTAAACTTCTCATTGTAGCGTAGCTCCGAGACTAAACTTGCAATTTAAAAAATTGAAAGCAGGCAGGTTAAAAAATTTTTACTAGTCAGCTTTACTTGGCAGTTATATTCAGCATGTTAAAAACAATAGGAGACTCATTGAGATTCTTTAATTTTAAATATCTTGCGTTGATGGGATATTCCTATACTTTTTTCTTTTTTTAATTCCTTTAGCTCAAACTATTCTTTCAAGAGTAAGAATTCTTCTATACCTCTGATGGTTTTATCAGATAATCTTTAAACTACATTTAGTTTCTTTCAAATCTACTCGTTTATATCCAACGAGGTCTGGATTAAAAGCTAACCGTCTATTTCGTTTCTATCTTTGAAGAAGTGACTTTATTTTAAAGATAAAGTTTCATACTGGGAATGTTTTATTTTTGGTATTTCATCTTTTTCTGTTTCTTTGATTTTATCTAGGTATCAGGCTTAATATTATATATATCAAAATATTGCTAAAAAACTTCCAAAGCTTGATTAGTCCTCTATATATTTTATTTTTCTGTTTATCAAGCATTTCTAACTACAAACATATCGCAATTCTAGCAATGAAGTTAAGTAGAAATCAGACAGCAATTTAATGTTCTCCGCAGACTTCATTAAAGAGTTCAAAATTTTGAGCAATCCTTAGAGAAATTAACATCAATAATAAGAATCTCTCGTTTGGAAGTATTTGAGGCTTTCAAATATTTCTCTGATGAATTCGTAGACAAAACCAGTCAAGTAAATATGAATTTACTTATGAACATTAAAGTCAGTTTCATAGTATCTGACTATTCATAATATTAGCAAGATATTTACTTATACCAATATAGCTTATAGAAATTTATTGGATGAGTATTCTTTATCTATTATACTGCTAAGACAAGTCTTCTATGATATTTCCTTTTTTGCACTAAGATATATTTTACTTTCCTAGATTATATCAATTTAACGCTCTTCGATTTTTGTAACATTTTCAAAATTTTGGCTTTTCAATAGATTATACTTGCTTATTTAATTCCTTTACTTTATATTTGACTTATTACCTTTAGTTTCTTTAAGTGCTTTTTAATTAGAATTTATTTGGTTTCTTAACTTTTAATATAACTAATAAATTTACTAAAGTGACTATACTTCTAGTCTTTTAGAGTATCTATTTTATGTTCAATCTTGCCAGATTTTTTAATAAGTAAGCTTCTAAATTCCTTAAAGTGAACTTACTCTTGGATTGGCTTTATTATTCCTTTATTATATACTAGATTCTCTTTTTCTATTAATCATATACCTTTTTACTATACTAAATCCTTTAGTTACATTTATTGAATCCAAAAGATCCTTATAATCTATCTTTCTTATATCCCCATAATTGAAGATGTAATGAAAGAGAAAATTTTTAATTATTCAGTTTAATTTGATTATAGTTAAGGATTAGATGCAGCAAAATAATGTAGCTTATCTTAGATTTATCTCCCTTTAAGGAATTTTATATATTGACTTCATCAGATTCAACTCAATATTCTCAAAATGCAAAATTAAGATAGCTCTAAGTATGAGACTTGAATGATTTATGATCTCTATAAAGCTCAGTCTTAAATGCTCAATTACAAATGTAGACATATAAGCTCTATAGATACTATCATCTAAATAATCAGATTTATTATACATTTTCCATCAAAATTTGTGATAGCCAAGACTTTTAAAATTATAGAAATTACTTAAAGTATTGTTAGATTGCAAATATTTTTGCTTAAAAAGCTAATAAGTTCTGCTCATAATTTGCTATAAAAGCAATTATTTATAAATATGACTTAGAAAGCTTCTTGCTATTTATGTACTATGATCGATACTACTGGATATATGGGGGATTGGATTGCTTGCTTGAATAAAGTGATTCCGCAATTTATTCGTATTTCAGCTTTGACGGGTGCTTTTACTGAAATTTGTATAATTTCCTATTATGACTATGATAAGCCAACTAAAATGATAGTTACTTCTACTGATTGATGTAAGCCTAATGATACTTCTTTAACTAAATTTGCCAAGGAAATGAAAGCTGATGGAGGTGGTGGGAATCCAGAAGTGGTAAAAACAGGTTATACGGACTAGTAAAGCATCTACCAGAAAAACTAAATAAAAAATCAGACAAAATCTTCTTATTACATATGACTGATGCGTCAGCTCATGAAACTTCTGTTACCTTAGACAAAAAGGGATAATTAGAATAAAAAAATCTGGCTACCTAATTTGATTGAACAACAGTTACTAAGTCGATAATTAGAGTTAAATCTATCTCTTATAATTGTTTCTCATCTTTAGTCAACTTTAATTTGTATGCTTCATTGGCAGAATCTACTGATGGATTTTATATTCCAGCTAACAAAAATTAATTGGAAACTGATATTATTTCTATTTTTAATGGATGGTGCTGAAGAATAAAAACTATATGACAATAGAGCTCTTAAGCAAAAGTCAAAGAGCATAATTAAATCTGAAGTGGATTTGATGAAGAATTATAATCTTATTACAAGACCAAGTTCTATTAAGTAACCACTACTCGAAGCACTTCTTTAAAGTTCCTTATATAGATTAAATTCAGATGAATCATATAAGACTATGGTATTTAAACTTTTATCTGATATCATTCAAAATAGCATTATGACTCTTACAGTTAATAAGATCTTTGGTCGAATATGAAGAAAAATTTACACGATGAGAAAAGATCCAAGAAGAGATGAGCTCTTTAATTTAGTTAATTAAAGAAAAAAATTACTTAACCAAGCTCAAATAAAGATATTTGACTCATGAATACAATAATCATACAACATGCTTGAAGAGGTTTAAAAGGAACTTGAAAGTCTTGTGAAGGAAATTAATTTAAATGGATGTATTGAATTTATGAGAGACATTAATGATATTTCGTAGCCTTCTGATATGGTGTAACTTTTGAGATTATTAAGTTCTTCAGATCAATCTTACATTAAGAATGTGTTTGCAAGATTAACTGTTAATACAGATAAAATATACGACCTTAAATTAGAATCAGCATTACCATTAAAGATTTCTTCTGCCCGCATATTTTCACTGATACTTCACTTAGCAGCTCCAGGAACTAAATTTTCAGGTAGGAGATTTCAGGCCATTTTACCAATGCTAGCTCTTGGAACTGTGTTAGACGCTCAGGCAAGAGAATTTTAACAAAATATAAAGGTAAATGGTTAAATTGGGAAATTAATGAGAAATTCTAAGCTGAAATTCCTGAGAATTTCTAATTGAGGTTTTTATATTTGTGTAAGGATGTCGGAAAGGATTTCTTAACTAAAATTGAGTTTGCTAAAATTTAAAGATTAACAGACTTATCACTTTGCAATCGAATTAAAGAAATGAACGTTAATATTTTATATGTTTCTACATAAAGGTCTTAATGGAACATATAGGACCAGATCATCATATGATTTGTAAAACATGTAATAAATCAAGACCTCTTTCGTTAATATTACCTAAGAAACAGTGTTGTTATTGCTATCATAGTGAAGAACCAAAAGAATTGGCAACACCTTAAACTACTTATTTGGTAAGATGTACTATCTGTAAATCATGATATTCCAGAGATAGACTTGTGATAGTTCTGAGTAAATCAAAATGTCATGCCTGTTTAAATGGAATGAAAAGTTAGGCAGCTAAATGCTAAAAGTGCAAAGATTTATTTGCTACGTATAATGGACTTCCTGGAGGTGTATGCAAAGTATGTGAACTTGATAAGGCTGGACTTGATATGCCTGAACTGAAAATAACTTATTCAGAGGAAAATAAAACAATTGGATAAATTTTTGAAAATTGTGATCCTTCAATAGTTAATAAACTAGTCGGTTTTACTTGAATTAAAGGAGTTACAAATTTAATTGAAATGGACTTAAAGTTGACTGAAATAGAACGAATATAAGCAAATCTTAAATATGTCTGACATAGTTGATAAGATTATTGATATTACTAAGTCTCATTATATTCAACCATTAAATTACGATTTATGTTGTGAACTTAAATCAAACGATAAACTTGGTAGAGGATGTGGAAGAACTGGATGTGATAGAGTTATCTGTGATATATGTGGTAAAAAATGGTGTGGTGAAAATAAAATTGGTCATGTTATAAATCTTAGACACTATCTTTGTATGTTTTGCTGTAGAACACCAGGTCCAAAGGTGATCAAAAGGCGGTGGATGTGGCATTAACTCTTACTCGAAATTTACCTCCAATGGACTAGACTAAATATTATGCTTGGTGTGTGAGATGTAATTTAGTTAAACCATGTGCAGATCGGGCTTGCGGAGCTGGTTAAGCACCAAGATTTAAAATTTCGAGTGTGAATAATGTGAAGTTGATAGATTAGAGGCTAAGCGAATTCTGAGAGAATCAGAGTTAGAGAATTAATCACCTTACAACTAAATTAAAAAGTCTCCAGCTTGTTAAGTTCCAACAATTCGTTACGCAGGATGTAATCATATCGCTTGCTAATGTGGAGCACATTGGTGCTTTGAATGTGATGGTGAATTCAATCCTAGTACTATTTATACCCATATGAACAGAATTCATGGTGAATTTACGCAAATGAAGAGCCTGAATTTTTTGAAGGTTATGAGTGAAATGTTATACAATTTAATGCTTACAATTAATAATGCTTAAATAAAATTTGCTTAATTTTTATCTAAATGATTACTTAATGCTTGATATCCTGACACTTTCTACTAATTCAATTCTATATACACATAGAATATTGAAATTCTATAAGTTATCATGCTTGATATGCTTTAAAAAATTTAATTAAAACTTAAAACTTAAACTAAACTAAAATAGTCTGGTGACATCTTTAATTGTTAGAATTACTTCCTTCAATTAAAGATGCTTTAGAATTATTAATAAGTTTTTCATCTCCCGCTTTCATCTTCATCTTATACTTCAGCTTAATCATCTTAGTTATCAATTTTTTCCTTCTATTCTTCAACTTATTCTTTTAGCTCTTCCTATTATTCCTTTTCTTTCTCGTTCTCTTCACTATTTTCTTGATTTTTTACTTCCTATTCCTTAGATTCAGGACTTTCCAATCATTCTTCTTCTATTTCGAATAGTTCCAATCTCCTTTTGAGCAGCATCCTGTGGAAAATTTTTATTTGTAAATCTATGTATTCTATCTTGTTTTTCGGGAATTACTTGATATAATTTTAATCATAGGTTATTAATCTTCCTATATCACTTTATTCAATCTTTGTTTTTAGCCATTCTCTTATATCTATGTAACAATTGCAATCCATAATATGTTGGAACTTGTCCAATTCTCCACAGATGCAATGAGGATTCTCGATAGGATAATGTCTGTCTTGAAGATCTTTTCGAAAGTTGTAGTTTTAAGTTCTGAGTTTATATATACTGATTATTTCTTTTCTATATTATTTATTTAGTTTCGGATAGGTAATTTCTGGGGATTATTGTTAGTTATAAAATTATTCTATAAAAATCTTTGCAGTTGGCATACATTTAAGTCTTTACTAAGTTATTTTATAGAATTTTTGTTGAATCTAGTCCTTTACATATTTCGTAAAGGTAGTTAAGCTACTATTATGTTCCTAATTATTAAAGTCAATTTCGTAGTATTCAGATAATCTTGTTAATTAGTCTCTATATTAATATCCTTCCTATCAATTATTCATAAAGAGAGTCCCTAATGTTGATTATGGAAGGTTAATACTTTCTTATCGTATTTTATAAAAAAATCTAAAAAACCTCAAAGCCATAATATCTTTAAATGGCATTCAGTTAGGATCTATATAACAGGACTCATTAAAAGTGTTTTCAGGTGCTTAGAAGGCTTTCCTTGCTATTAATCTCATACTTTTGTCAATTTTATTTAGTGTTCCAGTTGCTCCATTTTAGACTGCTCAAGGTATTAATTCTCCTCCATATTCAACTTTAGGGAGCGTGAACATCCGGCACAAAGTATTATAATGTCAAGGTGTCACATTTTTATATCTTGATAATGTATATACTACTTTCTTCATAGCAGACAGATAATTAGATGAAACTTATTTGCAGTGATTAATTAGATCCTTTTTTTGATGGAGAATTACTCCTAAATATGTTACTTATTACTTTTAAATAATTGGATTGTCTTTTATTTTTAAGTTTAACTTAACTTCTTTTTGATTCTTTTTTAAGAATTAAATAGCTTCGCATTTTGAAGTATTAATATTCAATTAAGTTCATTCGAATACTTTTTATGTTTCATTTATTAAAATCTGCATGGACTTTTCAGATTTGGATAGGAGAATTAAATCATCTGCCCATCCTCTACATGCGAAACTTCTGCCAACAGTGTTACATTTGAATCCTATTATGTTACTTTTAATTTCTAAATATCTGATTACAATATCATAATACAGCAAAGCAAGCATTGGACCATGTGAGCTACCTTATATAACTCCATTATTGTATTTTATCTTCCTAGATAAGGTTCCATCTATAAGAAAGGAGGAATTTATGTTTTTATAGAAAGATTCAAGGGCATTTATAAGTCCTAAAGGAAGCTTGACTCTCCTGAGTTAATCGAAAAGCGATCTTCTTTCTATAGTATCAAACATTTTCTCTACATCTATTAGTGTGGCAAGGAGTTTTGTCTTCCCTTTTGCTTATTTGAGATAGGATTCTATTATTTACTATATTGTCCAAATTTGCATAGTAGTTTATTTCCTTTTCATGAATCCCATCTAGCTTTCATAAATTAAGTTTCTTTTATATATTTAATCATATAACCTTTTAGTTAAAGCCTTATCATATATTTTTAGTATATAGTTCATCAAAGAAATAGGCTCCAATTTTTCCAGTCATCTTTGCTTCCTTTTTTAAATATAGGAATAATGATTGACGTATTAAGTTCTTCAGGTATTCTACCTAACCTCAGCATATTATTCAAGAAAGAATGAAGAATCAAAATAAGATAATAACCTCCATACTTCAATAATTCTCCCTTTATACCATCTGGACCAGCTGCTTTTCCATTAGGGATTTGTTGAATAATTTCCTAAATTTCTTAAATCGTAAAGAGTTGGAATTCTTGTAAATAGGAAGGTATTTACTCTTAAATTTCTTTAATATTTCAATAAACTAGATTAAAATTTTTGTTACTATTGTCAAGCTACTATTAAGTAAGATTTTAATGCTTATTAAAAACAAAATTCTCTCATGAATCAATAAATTAGTTTCTAAGCTCTTAATTAAAGTTCATTTTGTTTCTTATTTTTGGGTTCAGAATCTTTTTCGCTTGTTAAAACATAATTTTTGGTTATTCATTAAGATTTAGAAATTTCTTCTTTGCTTTGTCTTTTAACCATTTTCATAGATGATATTTATATTTATTTCAAAGTTTATTAGCTGATTTCTGAAGATTAAGGACTCTTTAATTAATTCTTCCAAAATAAATTTGTGTTTCTTTATACTCTTAGTTAGCTCTTTTCGCATCTATATACTTTCTTGCAAGATCTTGAGGAAGTTTGTTGTATTTAGGATCAGGAATAAATGATCCTAGTACTGAATCTGCGTTTTCTTGAATATTTCTGCTAATGTACATGTACTATTCCTCTAAATTATTTCTATCTATTTGAAAGTAATCATTACAAGTTTGTATAAATGATTGCTAATATCTTTATCTATCAATTGGATCTTACAAACGATTAATTTTATATGTTCTCTAAATTATTTTATCATCATCATAATATTTTGCATTAAACAAAAAGTTAACTGTAATTGGAATGTGATCAGTTTTTAAGCAGGCATTGTGAATCTAAAAATTTACAAATTAATTATTATTTAAATGACTACTAATTAAAATATAGTCATTACAGTACAATTTTCCCGTTCCTTTGTTTATGCATGTATTACTAATCGTATTATTAACTATTTGAAGATCATTTTATTGCAAGAATTCTTAAAATCTAGATGTGTTGTCATAATCGTTTTAAGTATTATTTCCGTAATTTTATAATAGAGCATTGAAATCTCCTATCAATATATGAGGATTATTTGGAAATTATCCAATATATGTATTAATATAATCATAAGCTTAATCTTTAATAAGACTACTTTTATTATTGTCAGGCATATAGCAAGATGTGATTAATATATTTTCCATTTTGACTGAAACAAATCGATTTTAGGTTTCTATATTTACTCTAGATTCAGTACTATTGATTTCATCTCTAATAATCAAGCTTACTCCTCCTCCTTTATCTGCATTTCTAAAGTATGTCCTATATCCTTTTATTAGTATAGGAGGAAAACCTTAATTTGATCATGTTTCATTAATTGAGAAGATGTCTATGTCATTATTTTTGATAAATTCTTAAATCATTAACTGTTTTCCTGCTATTCCATTAATGTTAACGTGTCCAATCTTGATTCGAGTTCTATATTAATATTAATTATTATCTTTATTACTTTCTTTTGATCCAGCTGGAAGTTTATTAATAAGTAAATATTTCATTGAATTACAAATTTGTTTATATCGATTTATGATTTTCAACTAACTCAGTTTAAGTCATTTATTGATTAAAATAAGTTTATTCAAATTATTAGTTTAAAAAGTCTGTTTAAATTTCCATCTCTCTAGTATTATTCCTTTATTTATAAACTTCTTAAAGTAACTATTAGATATGATATAATATAAATTATTTTATATCCTTAATTTTATTATTAATTTTATTTATATAAATCTTGTACTGCTCATAGATTGCTTCATATGAGTTAATCATGTCTTAATTGTTTTGATTAATTTGTGCAAGAATATTTTTTTATTTTTCTAAAGAAATGTTATTATCTGTTAAGTTTTTTATTTATGTCTGAAGCTTTTTTACTTCATTCAAAAGCGTTTCATTTTATTTTTTAATTAAAAGAGTATCTTAAATATCCATAGTATTATTCCCTGCTTAAAACTAGTTAGATAATATAATATCCAAAGTATCTTACTATAAAAAGGAAATTTTTGATACGATTGGTGAGACTGAGGTACCAAACTATTTTTTTTATCTATAAGTATATTTCCCAATCTTTAGAATTCTTGATAGTTAATTTCCACTTTTTAGGGAATTTCGAAGTAATTTTAACGGAATACGAAGGAACTTGTTAACTGGAGATTAACTACAGATATTTAGTAAAGCTCTTAACAAGTTAATTATCTTCTTTACGGATTTGAATTGAAATGAATTAGGGTCACTTTTTAGAAAGTAGTCGAGCATCTGTCTATGCTCATTTCATAAGATGGCAGCTTCTTTATTTTTAGATAAAGAAGAGTCGTCAAGATTATAATCCTGCGATATTTAGAAATCATCCATTTTATTTTTTTCTAATTATATTTCCTTATTTTAATCTAAAATATTATTCTTCATTAATAAGAAATGCAATCACAGTTTTATTAAATATTTTATCTAGAGGATAAGATAATTTCTCATTAGTATCTAATTAAACCTATCTTTAACTAGTTAAAGTACTTAGAATATTTGCAAGTACAGTTAAAGTAAAAAGGAATTTTCTTTTCAGTTTTTATGAGTTAACATTATTAATGAGTTAGTAAAGGAGGCTATAATATATTAAACACTTGATTTTAAGATAAATAGAGGATTTTAGATATGTAAATAATTGACTCTATTGAAAATTTAAGCTAGCTTTTCTTTATTTAATTATATAAAAGAATAATGTTTTCTCTTTACTATTTATTTTAGTACATATAATTACCTAAATGCTTTATAGAACTAGTATCATTTATAATTTAAATTTAATATATTCTTATACTCACTAAAATAAACTTAGATAAATTAAGACTAATTATTTTACAAAATGTACCTTTTTATCAGTTTTCCAAACGAAAGTTAATTACAAAGATAGTTAATTAAAAAGGAATAAATAAATATAATTTAAATTTATGAAAATTATAAATAATCTAAAAATCTAGCTTATTTTAATGTCTCAGCTTCAAATAATTCTATAACTATCTATATCATCTTTTAATGTTTAAATTTTTGTAATAAGATTAATAAATGGTGATATGCTATAAACCAAAACATAGAGAATTGTTGATTAGGAACCGAAAGATATAGAATAATAGTAGATTAATAAAATAAAATGTATTAAGAGTAAATAATAATCTATTAATTAGTATTAAATAACTTATATTAGCTAATATAATACTTATATTATCTCATGCTTATTACAAAGAAACATATTATGTTAAGTTTACTCTTTCTATTAATTCAGAAAATAATAATAGAAGATATTATAAATATGCTTTCTTTCTTAAAAGCTTATAATTTTCTTAATAGTAAACAACTAATTCTAATAAAGAGAGTATTAATAGTGTTAGCAATATAATATAGATTTGTATAGAATAATAGAATTAAGTTTTTATCTTTAAATAATCTAGAATAATTTAGGTATTATTAATTAGAAATGATAATTACAAAAATAACATAAATAATAAATATAATATTAGTTTGCTATAAAAAGAGAAAATTATCTAAATGTATTAATTATAACTAATCTAATATCTAAATTAAAGAGAAATTAATTAATAACTAATAAAGCTAAAAGGATAAAATTTAAAGTATTTAATATACATAATTAAACATATTAAAGCTTATTTTAATAATAAAATTAAATACTACTATTTAATAATTGTAAGATAAAATTAGTGATACACCATTTATAGTTAGTTTAAATATTTACTTTCTACTACTTCTATTTATTACATTTATATATTTTGCTTAGAATCAACATTAAAATAAATTATATTAATTTATTATTTTAAGAGATATCTTTATAAGTAAAAGTTTTAATGAAATAGTAGTAAGAAAGTGCACTATTAAAAGATTTTATCTTATAAATTATAAAAATGCTTTGCTTTAAATAATTTAATGTTTTTTAATATTTATTCAAACTAATTAATAAGAAACTTATTTTATTTCATTTTTTTTAATTAGTAAAAAGCTTAAATAAATCATTTTTTTTATTAAATGTAAGTGAAAAGCAATAATTAATAGCAATAGTTTTTAAAAGAATTGTAATATTTTATTTATCATTTAAAAGGGTCTACATCGCAATAAGGTTTTATTATTAAGAGTCTTTGATATAAAGCACAAATAAGTAGTAACTAATAAATGCATATTAAATTTTTTATAATAAGGATATAATTCTTCGTTATAAAATTTTTGATATAATAATCTATCCTTTTATTTAAAAGTAAAAAGATATAAAATAATTAAAATTATAAAAGTTTGTACACTATTAGTTTAATATCTCGTCTTGTTTTAAGACAAAATTAAAAAAATTAATGTTTAAGAAATGAGATATTTATAAGTATGCTTAATAAATAATTAAATTGTTTAATTTTATTGAAATTAAGTAAGTAAAATTAATTGAGTTATTTTATTTAAACAGTTATTGAAGTAAGTTATAAAAACTAAAATGGAGAAAAAATAAATGGAGAAAAAAGGAAAGCAATTTACTAAAAGTATTTTTTTAAGAAAACTCTTAAGAGCGAGAAGCCACGTTTTAGGGAAAATATCTCTACTTCATTTTAAGTATGAAATTCTGCCTAACTTATGTTACTAAAAGTTAATAAACAAGATCAATTATGATCAAAGTAAAGGTATTTATTTTTTATTTTATAGACTAAGTCCTTACTGGTCACTCTTCGACTGTGTTATCGTTAGCCATATCAAGTGGCCTGAATTGAATTGTATCAGGTTCAGAATATCCTGAAAATTCAATAAAGATCTGGAATTTCATGACAGGTGCTCTCTTAAGAACTTTAACAGGACATACTTCTACTGTTTGATCGGTAGTAATCTCCCTGGACTCTAGCTATATTGTATCAGGATCTGGTGATTCAACCATCAAGATCTGAAACTTATAGACTGGTTCTCTCATAAGAACTATAACGGGACATACTTCATATGTTAGATCGGTAGTAATTTCCTATGACTCTAGCTATATTGTATCAGGATCTGATGACAAAACCATAAAGGTCTGAAATTTCCTCAATGGTGATCTCCAAAGAACTATAACGGGCCATACTCGCTATGTTTTTTCAGTAGTAACCTCCTATGATTCTAGATATATTATATCGGGATCTAAAGATACAACTATAAAGATTTGGGATTTCTAGACTGGTCAGCTTGTGCTAACTCTTACTGGGCATTCAAACTCAGTTTCTTTGGTAATAGTGTCTAAGGATAATAGGTATATAATATCTGGTTCTCGGGACAGTACTATTAAGATATGGGACTTCTCTTCTGGTTAGTGTATTCGTACTCTTCAAGGTCACTCAAGTTACGTATCAAGTATTCAGTTAAGTGTTGATTCAAGTGTTATCTTTTCTGGATCATGGGATAAAACAATCAAGATATGGAACTTTGATAAGGATGAATGTATATAGACTTTGTAAGGGCATACTTCAATTATATAATCTATAGCATTGAGTGTTAACAAAAGATGGTTGGTATCGGGAGGATGGGATAAGACGATTAGAAAGTGGAGAGTTTCGAGTTGAGTAACTTGCTATTTGACTTAATTAAATTTTACGATTAAAGATATAAGATGATGGTAATGCATTTAAATGAATGTTTAACGATAATTATGTTTTTTGTTATATGAAGTGTTTGCTTTATTGATTAAAAATTTGTATATTCTTAAATATTCTTGGTTTTAAAAAAAGGGTTGAATAATATAGGTTATAGAAATTAGTGAGGTATGTTGATTTAAAGTGGTAATGTTAAAAATATTTAAAGAATAATTTTGTGAAATGAAGATGTATAATAAGTTTAAGTTTAATTTTATTCTATAAAATTTTATAGATTAAATTTTTAGATTTTATAAAAATTTCCAGTTAAGTAAAAATTTTCATTTTTTTTGTGAAGTAGTTAAAATATTATTTATATATGCAAAATTAGTTTATAATCTTGATTATTAATTAAAAATTTAATTAAGTGTTTCATTTTATTTTATTTTAAATTAAATTTTGTTTTTTGTTTTTTATTATTTATTTTTTATGATTAATATTGATTATTAATTATTATTAATTATTATTATTAAATTTTAATATTTAAGTTTAATATTTTATGCTTCCGATTGGAAAAATAATTTTTCTGATGGTATTTTTTTTATTTTTAAATTTTAGAGCTTAAATTTCATGAAAATGGAAAATTTGTTTTTTTTCTCAGCGTTTTACACTACCAAAGATTTCTGGAACGGAATAAATTTTTTGATTTCTGGATAAAAATTTCTAAATAGGAATAAATTTTTTTATTTCGGAATAAAAAATTTTAAATAGGAATAAAATATCAAGAAAAAATTCCAAATATAAAATATTTTTGAGAAAAAAATAGGAATAAAAAAATTTTATATTAAAATAGAATTTGGAAATTTTTTTTGTTGAAATGGTATTTTGAAAAAAATTAAAAAAAAATTTTTTGTTAGGAAAAATTTTTTATTAGAAAGATTTTTAACAAAATTGTTTTGTTTTTGATTTAAAAATATATTTTCGATAAAGTAAATTATTTTTGAAATTATAAAAAAATTATTGATTATGCTTTGGAAAAAATATAATTTTTAATTTTGAAATTCTTTTCGAGTAAATGAAAAAATTCGCTTTAAAATTTTTAATGTTATAATAAACTTAAATAAAAAGGATCTTAAGAAGAAAGGAGATATAATAAAATAAACCATGAAATCGTTAAAATATTATCCTTTTTTCGCTCTGAGTTATATACTACAAAAGATTTTCATGATGGATAAATCCTTTTCTAAAAGAGATAGAATTTTAAAAGATTTGAAAAGTTTTTTAAGTTTGATTCTCATAATTTTACATTTCTTCGTTTCTCTCTTCCTAAATTTGATTCTCTTATCCTTGCTTTTCTTCATTTTATCCTCATTTTCTTATTCTTCTACCTCTTATACAACTGAAGTGAGTATAAAAAGTCCTGACTAACTACAATTTACACCTATAATAGTTAACTAGTTGGATTTTTTCTATTGAGCATGAAGTTCCATTTTCTCATTTTTTTTCGTTGATATCTCACGATTGGCACACTAAATTTGAAGGTGTTTAAGTTTGGTTATAGCTTAGAACATATTCGATTTAGATTTTAAATTTCTTCAAATTATCCTTCTTATATAGAATCTATCATTTCAGATATTTAGTAAGCAGAAGATTTAAATAATGGATATAACTAAAATCATCCATTTCATATTAATTATTTCTTCAAATAAAAAGATTACAACAAAGCATCCTTTAATATCATTGAATAGCTTAGGAATTAGGCAGAGAAATTCCCATTACTATCATTATTTCTCCTTTAGAGTTTCAACGGTTGAGATCATAAAAAAGAAAAGACTCTATTCTCGTAACTCTTTTCTTTAGTAGGAATTTCTTTCTCCTTTCATAGAATAGAAGAATTATTTACAAGATTTATCAAATTTAGATTTTAGAAGTTTTATATGTAAAAGTATGATTATTTATATAGTTAAAGGTACTTCGCCTAGTTATTAGACTAGGTTATACTTCTTGTTCAATGTTAAATTTTATATATTAGAACTGTTTAATTATCTACGTAAGCAAAGACGTCTAATTTAAGGATATCTGGTACTTTGTTTGCTAGTTAAGATATTGGTAGATACTGTCTATATAGCTCTGCAGGCTTTCAGATACTACGTTTAGTTTTACTTCTTAGTAACTTGAAACTGTTATTGCCATCTATTCTTGCCTCTCTATTTTTTAGGATAGATATCATAAGAACTGTTTCATATCTAGAGGAGAAAAACTAAGAGTATTTAAATAACTTAAAGCTTTTAGTGTTAATATTCTTCATCTAATTTAAAGGAAATTCTTTATAGAATGATCCCATGCAAAAGAACTGGTATCTTAAGGGATAATCTTCATCTAAATCAGTAGCATCATCACACTTTAGAGTAAATTAGGTATCTCATGCTTTTCCTTTTTGAGAGCTCACTATAAAATTTTCAGCTTGAGGAGCTCTGTAAACATAGATTATTTTTGGCTAGTACACTTGATCAGTCCTTATACTTCAAAAGTAAATGTATGGTAATTTCCTTACTCTAGTTCTTATGCCTTAATTTATATAAACAATTTAGTGACAAAGAAGGTTGCAGATTATCAAAATCTACCAGAACTTTGGTATCAAGAAACTGTCTTTATATCTACACTTGAATTATAAGCAACTCTATACATTATAAAAAATTAGCTGGATTTATTTTGCTATATTCATTATTCTGTATCATAATAGCCACTGGAGATACCTTATTATTGGTTATATTTAAGTACACTTTATCAGAGGTTTATTTTAGTTTGTTGAAGTAGACACGTACATCAAGTTCTAAGAATGCTCATACTAGAAATTACTATCCTTATAATGTAATGGAAGATGTACAGATATTATACTTTTCTTCTACTTCTTTTTTGATTGCCTCATTATATGAAGTCTATTTTTAGTTTATAGCTTAACAATTTCATTCAAATCTTAATTCTTCACTCGGAATATCAATCACTTTTTAAGCAATGTGCAGTTATCCTACAAAATCATCTCTCTATACTCATTACCAGAGATATAAACCTTCATCATCTTAGTTAAACTAAAGTATAAGAAGATTAAAATTTTCATTTTACCAGAAATTTAAAATAAGAAAATTACAAATTAGACCTTCATAATGCTATCTAAGTATCTTAATTTGAATCTTTAAGTCTAAAACTATTTTACTTAATGTCTTTTTGATGAGTTAGAGATTCTATTTGTTAGTAATATTCTGTTTTTCTAAAGCTTTTAAGTAGATCCTTAATAGAAATACCAGTGTCATTAAAGTCTACTAATTTTGCCTCTGAGATATATTTTTGTAATGTCTTGAAGTTTGATATCATTTAAAATATGAGATCGGTTTAGATATGTTAATATAGATTTGAAATTATTGAAGAGGTAAATTCGAGAGAATTAGAAAATTTGGTTAGAAGTATGGGAGTTAACGATAATAGCATTAAGGATAAAGACTAGCATGACTCAATTTTCATCAAATGCTAGATAGTAGTAGCGTAAATAAAAAGCAAAAGCAATCTCTTCCTTTTCTCCCTGTAGTAGGAAGAAGCTAACCCTTCCAAAATATTTTTGGAAAGATTTCTACCTTCAGAAGCTTCAGCTAAATTACTGGCTTTAGAATAGATTATTCGATTTTTTTCCTTCAGCAAAATTTATGCTTAATGGAAGGCCACAATTTCCATAAGGCTTTGAGGTATAATACAAAGCTGAGGTAGCAAAAATAAAGCAAGAAGGTCTATTTCACGCTTGATAATAAGAATTGGCAAACTAAAGAGATGCAATTTCGAATTGCAAGAAGAAGAACGATGCTTTGTATGCTAATAGGTGAAGTTTCGACATTACCTTGCATGGTTGTTTCCAGATTGATTGCATAATGGCTTTTATTTTAAAGAAATAAATAATTTTTAAATATAAAATAGATTCTACACTTATTTCTGCTTAAATTATCTACTATTTATTATCTTAAGATATAAGATGTGCCATTTATTATTCCTAAAAGTCTTTCTTCTAGTTAGAATAATGAGCTAACTTTTTATATCAGCTTCTAAATAAATCAACCTCTCTCTTTAATCTATTAACTTTAAATTATCTTATCTTTTCATTTGGTCTCTCATCTCTGAGGTATAGGTTTGGACATTATATATAAATGTTCTAAATAGAAAAAGAAATTAAAAAGGCTAGCTTAGTAGAAAAGCTTAATAAAATAATTAAGTAGCAAAATAATCCTTTAGAAAGCTACTAATTATACTAAAAGTATATCCTTCCTATTATAAGTAAAAGCATTATAAATAGATAACTATTATTAGTATACAAAAGCTATGATAGTAGCAATATTGATTGCATTAAAGTTCTAAATGATAGACTACATGAGTATAGATAGATAGTGTTAATATGATATGGATTAAAATGAATTAACTAATAGCTAAATGTTTAATTAAGTTAATATATGAATTCTTAATTTAGAAAAGCTTCTTAGCTTTAGACTAGTATAGTAACTATCTAATTATTAATAACTTATTATTTTCTTAAGCTTTAGAATTAAACATAAATAGATTTAAACTATTTAATTCACTTTCATTATAATCAATATGGCTGAATCTAACAGGTGCAGCTCATGCTTAGTTCATTTCGACTCCTCAATACGAATTCCCGTAACCCTTCCTTGTGGACATCAAGTATGCCAAATTTGTATTCTTGAAGAATACTTAAAAGAGGGTTCTAATCAGTGCCCAAAAAGAAACTGTAGAAAAGTTTCGTTTAATGATCCAAAAAGTTTAATAAGCTAAAAGGGCTAATCAAGTGAAAGTAAATAAGAATATAAATAACTTCATCTTGAAGAAACTAAAATTGAACTATCTTATTAGCAGAAACCGAAACTAATAAAAGTCAAGATTTTAAGTTAAAATGAAGAAAAGATAAACTTAACAGTAGAGGAAGGAGAAACAATTGAATAACTGAAATAAAAAGTAGAAAGACTAGAAGGAATTGACGCTGATTTTTATGAACTTTATAGAGGATAAGAAAAATTAGATAGTTAGCATAGAATAAATAAAATGGAGAATAAAGATGAAGTTTAACTAAACTTAAAGTTGAAGAAATGTAATTAATATAAATTTAAGGAGGTGAGAAAATAAGATTTAGAAGGTAAAAAATAAAGATAGAAAGTAATTAATAAAAATTAGTTTTCGAGATAATGAGAAAATAATATGGTAAATAATATAAAAATAGAATGTAAATAATAATAAAAATTAGAAAGTATTAAATAATCAAAATAGGAGAAAGTAAGAAAATTAAAAAAAGGCTAAAATGACTTCGAAAAAAGTTAGAAATAAATGTATAGGAGGTAAATTTTAAAAAAGTGTGTAATATATTTAACAAAAGTCAGTAATACTTTAAAAACTAGAAAGTAATAAATAAACATTAAGAATGTAATAAAATAAATAAGATTGTAAGAATACTAAGAAAGGGAGTAGTAATTAAATATAGAATGTAAAAAATAAAAAAGATTGTAAAATAATTATGTTAAGTTGGTAATTTAACAAATTCAGAAAGTAAATTATTTAATATATAGCAAGTAAAAAAAACAAATAAAGGAGGTAAAAATTAAAATAAGATGGTATTTATATTTAAAATAGAATGTAAGATATTTTAAATATTTATAGATGGTAAGAAACTTTAAATATTTATAGAATGTAAGATATTTTAAAACTTTCTAGCTGGTAAGATTCTTTAAACATTTGTAGTGAGTAAAATATTTTAAATATTTATAGTGAGTAAGATATTTTAAATATTTATAGTGAGTAAGATTTTTTAAATATTTATAGTGGGTAAGATATTTTAAATATTTATAGGGAGTAAGATATTTTAAATATTTATAGTGAGTAAGATATTTTAAATATTTATAGTGAGTAAAATATTTTAAATATTTATAGTGAGTAAGATATTTTAAATATTTATAGTGAGTAAGATTTTTTAAATATTTATAGTGGGTAAGATATTTTAAATATTTATAGGGAGTAAGATATTTTAAATATTTATAGTGAGTAAGATATTTTAAATATTTATAGTGGGTAAGATATTTTAAATATTTATAGGGAGTAAGATATTTTAAATATTTATAGAATGTAAGATATTTTAAATATTTATAGATGGTAAGATATTTTAAATATTTATAGTGAGTAAGATATTTTAAATATTTATAGTGAGTAAGATATTTTAAATATTTATAGATTGTAAGATATTTTAAATATTTATAGGGAGTAAGATATTTTAAATATTTATAGTGGGTAAGATATTTTAAATATTTATAGGGAGTAAGATATTTTAAATATTTATAGTGAGTAAGATATTTTAAATATTTATAGGGAGTAAGATATTTTAAATATTTATAGTGAGTAAGATATTTTAAATATTTATAGGGAGTAAGATATTTTAAATATTTATAGTGAGTAAGATATTTTAAATATTTATAGATTGTAAGATATTTTAAATATTTATAGGGAATAAGATATTTTAAATATTTATAGTGGGTAAGATATTTTAAATATTTATAGGGAGTAAGATATTTTAAATATTTATAGAATGTAAGATATTTTGAATATTTATAGTGAGTAAGATATTTTAAATATTTATAGATTGTAAGATATTTTAAATATTTATAGGGAGTAAGATATTTTAAATATTTATAGTGAGTAAGATATTTTAAATATTTATAGTGAGTAAGATATTTTAAATATTTATAGATTGTAAGATATTTTAAATATTTATAGGGAGTAAGATATTTTAAATATTTATAGTGAGTAAGATATTTTAAATATTTATAGGGAGTAAGATATTTTAAATATTTATAGTGAGTAAGATATTTTAAATATTTATAAATTGTAAGATATTTTAAATATTTATAGATTGTAAGATATTTTAAATATTTATAGGGAGTAAGATATTTTAAATATTTATAGTGAGTAAGATATTTTAAATATTTATAGATTGTAAGATATTTTAAATATTTATAGGGAGTAAGATATTTTAAATATTTATAGGGAGTAAGATATTTTAAATATTTATAGGGAGTAAGATATTTTAAATATTTATAGTGGGTAAGATATTTTAAATATTTATAGGGAGTAAGATATTTTAAATATTTATAGAATGTAAGATATTTTGAATATTTATAGATGGTAAGATATTTTAAATATTTATAGAATGTAAGATATTTTAAATATTTATAGATGGTAAGATATTTTAAATATTTATAGAATGTAAGATATTTTAAATATTTATAGGGAGTAAGATATTTTAAATATTTATAGGGAGTAAGATATTTTAAATATTTATAGATTGTAAGATATTTTAAATATTTATAGATTGTAAGATATTTTAAATATTTATAGGGAGTAAGATATTTTAAGCATTTATAGTGAGTAAGATATTTTAAATATTTATAGATGGTAAGATATTTTAAATATTTATAGTGAGTAAGATATTTTAAATATTTATAGATTGTAAGATATTTTAAATATTTATAGTGGGTAAGATATTTTAAATATTTATAGGGAGTAAGATATTTTAAATATTTATAGTGAGTAAGATATTTTAAATATTTATAGTGGGTAAGATATTTTAAATATTTATAGGGAGTAAGATATTTTAAATATTTATAGAATGTAAGATATTTTAAATATTTATAGATGGTAAGATATTTTAAATATTTATAGTGAGTAAGATATTTTAAATATTTATAGTGAGTAAGATATTTTAAATATTTATAGTGAGTAAGATATTTTAAATATTTATAGGGAGTAAGATATTTTAAATATTTATAGTGGGTAAGATATTTTAAATATTTATAGGGAGTAAGATATTTTAAATATTTATAGTGAGTAAGATATTTTAAATATTTATAGGGAGTAAGATATTTTAAATATTTATAGTGAGTAAGATATTTTAAATATTTATAGATTGTAAGATATTTTAAATATTTATAGGGAGTAAGATATTTTAAATATTTATAGTGAGTAAGATATTTTAAATATTTATAGGGAGTAAGATATTTTAAATATTTATAGAATGTAAGATATTTTAAATATTTATAGATGGTAAGATATTTTAAATATTTATAGTGAGTAAGATATTTTAAATATTTATAGGGAGTAAGATATTTTAAATATTTATAGTGAGTAAGATATTTTAAATATTTATAAATTGTAAGATATTTTAAATATTTATAGATTGTAAGATATTTTAAATATTTATAGGGAGTAAGATATTTTAAATATTTATAGTGAGTAAGATATTTTAAATATTTATAGATTGTAAGATATTTTAAATATTTATAGGGAGTAAGATATTTTAAATATTTATAGGGAGTAAGATATTTTAAATATTTATAGGGAGTAAGATATTTTAAATATTTATAGTGGGTAAGATATTTTAAATATTTATAGGGAGTAAGATATTTTAAATATTTATAGAATGTAAGATATTTTGAATATTTATAGATGGTAAGATATTTTAAATATTTATAGAATGTAAGATATTTTAAATATTTATAGATGGTAAGATATTTTAAATATTTATAGAATGTAAGATATTTTAAATATTTATAGGGAGTAAGATATTTTAAATATTTATAGGGAGTAAGATATTTTAAATATTTAAAGATTGTAAGATATTTTAAATATTTATAGATTGTAAGATATTTTAAATATTTATAGGGAGTAAGATATTTTAAGCATTTATAGTGAGTAAGATATTTTAAATATTTATAGATGGTAAGATATTTTAAATATTTATAGTGAGTAAGATATTTTAAATATTTATAGATTGTAAGATATTTTAAATATTTATAGTGGGTAAGATATTTTAAATATTTATAGGGAGTAAGATATTTTAAATATTTATAGTGAGTAAGATATTTTAAATATTTATAGTGGGTAAGATATTTTAAATATTTATAGGGAGTAAGATATTTTAAATATTTATAGAATGTAAGATATTTTAAATATTTATAGATTGTAAGATATTTTAAATATTTATAGTGAGTAAGATATTTTAAATATTTATAGTGAGTAAGATATTTTAAATATTTATAGTGAGTAAGATATTTTAAATATTTATAGGGAGTAAGATATTTTAAATATTTATAGTGGGTAAGATATTTTAAATATTTATAGGGAGTAAGATATTTTAAATATTTATAGTGAGTAAGATATTTTAAATATTTATAGGGAGTAAGATATTTTAAATATTTATAGTGAGTAAGATATTTTAAATATTTATAGTGGGTAAGATATTTTAAATATTTATAGGGAGTAAGATATTTTAAATATTTATAGAATGTAAGATATTTTAAATATTTATAGATGGTAAGATATTTTAAATATTTATAGTGAGTAAGATATTTTAAATATTTATAGTGAGTAAGATATTTTAAATATTTATAGATTGTAAGATATTTTAAATATTTATAGGGAGTAAGATATTTTAAATATTTATAGTGAGTAAGATATTTTAAATATTTATAGTGGGTAAGATATTTTAAATATTTATAGGGAGTAAGATATTTTAAATATTTATAGAATGTAAGATATTTTAAATATTTATAGATGGTAAGATATTTTAAATATTTATAGTGAGTAAGATATTTTAAATATTTATAGTGAGTAAGATATTTTAAATATTTATAGTT
>CAMPDV010004573.1:0-43141 GCA_946699065.1 Loxodes magnus
AATAAACTATTGAACTTTAAAGCTAGCAAGTACTAGAATCAATCTAATAACTTAGTGAACTTTAAACATAGCTAACAAATGAACTATAAAATAACCATCCCAAAATCAGTAAATCATCTGAAAAAGATATCACAGAATAAGAACCTAAAGAGCAGAAAAAACAAAAAGCAAAATTTCCAATTACAGGATTCATTCTCATGTTAGCTATTTTGCTGGATGGAATTTTAGAAGGAATAGCTCTAGGGCTTTTAGATTCACCAGATGGAGTAGTATAGCTTATGATAGGATTTTTAACTCACTAATGGTCTGAAAATTTATTACTTGTAATTTTTAATTTTAGGGGCTTACTTTAAAGAAAAACGGAACTGGAAAATTAGGCTAGTTTTTTATATAATTACCAATTATAGTAATTTGTCCAATAGGAGCCGGAATAGGCTATGTTGTATAAGGTACTAACAAAGCATTAGAAGGAATATTACTATCAATGGCTGCTGGCGCTTTCTTATATGTAAGCACTTTGGAGATGACTTTTGAGGAAATTAAAACTGGTACGCATGTAAAAAAGAAATTAGCTGGATTTTACGCAGGAGTAATTCTAATTTTGTCTCTTGATATAATAGGAAATACAGGTCCTAAAGGAGAAGAGTGAAGAGTATTGTTAAAAACTATTAAAATTTAATATGATTGTATAGTCTTTTACTTAATACATTTATTAACTTTTAAGACTATTTTATTCTGCATTGTGTATTAAGGATTTTGCTAAAGTTAAACCTCAATTATATCAATTAAAGAGTTAAATAATAACTAAATTAAAATATTTTTAAATATGAAAAACTTCGATGATGTTCAAACTATCATTGATAATTAGGCATAATTCAAAAAACATGCTTTCAAATATTTTTAAAGCTAGACTTTATTATATTTTACTAAACTTCAATTTAGAAATAAATCTGATTATTCAAATAAAAGTATCAAAGATTCTCAATAATTCTTAAAAAATTGAAATAAAGGTCTGACAAATAAAGTTTTTACTCTAAAATATCCTTAGAAGATGCTGATTTATATGGATAATGCTTACTTTGTATAAGTCACTAAAGTTTATGCTTTAAACTATAAAAAGTTTAAAGTTAGATAGTTCTTAAGCATAGTATAAGCTTTAGATTTAAACAAAAGGATTATTATATTATTTGATATACCTCCTTTACCATATATTTTACATTGCTTAATTTATCCTAACTTAGACTACAAATAAACATTAGAAATTATTAAGTTAAAAATACTACATTCACAATGATTTTAATAACACTTGAATTTAAAATTAAATAAAATTGTTGGTTTAATATAGCATTAAATAGATAAATCTTCATTCTATCCCTATCAAATAAAAGCTTAATAAATTTAAAGAAAATACTTTATTAATTAAATTAGGAATAATTAGATTTAATAGGCTATTACATAAATAATCAGTATTATAGACTAAGATTAATAATATAAAGTCCTTATAATTATTAGCTTATAGTTATTTCCATAATCTTTATTATCAAATAAACTTTGCAATAGCAAATGTATGATGAATGTATTTTATAGTTGATAAAAATATACTTCTCAATGATATTGCTATTTGAATCTATTAGTAGAGATATTTACTACAAGATAAGTAATAAAATTTATTAATTTTTGCTGCATTTTTTCTTTTCTTAAATCTCACTAACTAAAATCTTATGATTTTAGTGTTAAAGAATAAAAAAAGAGCTAAATTACTAGATTCCCTTTTATTTAATTTATATAGTCAATTAATAAAACTTAAAATAACTATGATTACACTGTAGTATAATATAGGATTATTCTATTTAACTAAAATTTATACAAAACTAAGAGAAAAAATAGCATACAAAATCTAAGTTATAAAGGAAGATTTTAAATTAATAAGCTTAAATTATCCTAAATAATAGAAGATAAGTATCATTTATAAAGTCTAGATTTAAGTATCAAATTAGTAGCTAAACAATTTAAAATTTTATTATTTAAAAAATCCTTTTTGGACTACTTTTTAAATAGCTTTTTTAAAACATCATTACATTTTTTTTATTAGTATTTTTGCAAAGATTGAAAGTAAAGTTGCAAATAGTTATCAATCATAATTTAGTTTATCAAGCATTAATATGCAATTTTATAAGCTAGCTTTAAAAATCACTACATAAAGGATTATAAGGGTCTAAATAAGCAATTTTATCATTAAAATAGTTGAAAATTATTTGCATATTATATAATGCATAATAAATTAAGTTATTATCTAAAATTAGATTAAAAAACTTCTGAAACTAGATAAATCTATTTAAACAATTATTCTAAGTAAGATAATAAATATTTATTTACTTATTTAAAATTTAAAAGTATGTTTAAATAGAGCTATAATATTAAACTAATTAACGATGCAAAATAATCTATAAAAGGAATAAATAGTTGAATGGTATTTAGTTATAGATAGAATTTTAATATTGATTTGACTATTTTAATAGAAACTTCAGAAAATTTATTATGAAATTATAGTTATTTAGTATATTATTTTAGATAAAGTCATTTATAATAAACAGTTTTAGTATAAAATTTTAAAATAAAAAATTATTATAGAAGAAATATTATTGCAAGTTTATATGATTGATGAATTTAGATACTGATGTTAGAGTTAAATAATTGTTGTAGTGAAACTAAATAAAGGGGATATTGAGCCTTTTAGCAAAAATTTAAATATTTTAGAAATCAATCATCATATCATTTTTCGCTAATCAGGTTTATTCCTAAATAGATTAATTTACGAGCCACTTGCTTTTATAAAACTAGTTATATCTATAATCAGTTTACCAGATTATAAAGATTTGCTAATAAAGTTTTACAATAATTGTTTAAAGGATTAAGATCATTAAAATTTTCTAATTCATAGAAATATCTAAAGTTTAAATTCTCTTTTGATATCCAATATAGAGTTTGTTAATTATTTTTTCATATTAAGTTAATAGCTTCAATAGCTAGAGAAAGAAGAATATAGTGTTTTAGAAATTTATTAGTCAGTTTAGAAATATATTATAGTAAAACTTCCTTTAATCTTTTAATTTTCATCCTTTTTGGTTTAATTTTTAAGGAATATCTTCAAGAAATTTGTTATATCAAAAGTTTAACAAATAAGTACTAATTACCTTTTGATATGCTGTTAAATAAATTTAAATATTATAAAAATTGAATTAAAATTAAAGCCTTTTTAAGAGTCTTTTCCTTTTAGATAATAACTTTACTTTTAATTTTGATATTAAAACTAATAATTTCTTATTTATTCTTTTAGCATTTCTTTTGCTTGCTAAAAGCATAATTCTTATATTATGATATTTGTTAATATTTTAAATTTTTCTATTTGATGTTTATTGATTCACTCAAGATATTAGTTAAACTTCTCTTTATATTAGAATTATTGCGTGATATTGTTTTGAGTGTTCTAAGAAGTGATAAAGTGTTTAATTAATTTTTTATAAATAAAGCACAAAATAAGCATCTAACTTATAATACAAAGACTAAGCTTAGATGTATTTAAATTAAAAGTATCTAAAATAGAGATTTATACTTAAAAAACTAAAATGAAGAAAGTATTAAATTAGAAATATTAAAGACAATAAAAAGAAAATGTATTTATAGCAAATTATATCTTACTTTAAATAAATAATAGTAGTAAAATGATCTAAGTCTAAATTAAATTTATAAATTTCCTAGTATTTTTATTTCTTATTTTACTATTTTCTTTATAAGAGAATGCAGAGAAAGTTAATAAGTCCACATTAGTCTAGCTGGTTAGGATATTCGGCTTTCACCCGAAAGACCCGGGTTCGAGTCCCGGATGTGGAACTTTTATGGTTTTTGATTTTTTAATTTTAACTTAATTTTAAATAAAATGGATAAATTTAGCTTAATCTTATGCTTCAAATAATAGTTCTATATTTGCTTATAAAAGACTTAAAATGCTTAAAATTATTTTCAAAACTACTCTGAATTATACAATCTAATTAATATAATTTTAGTACTTTAAATAAAATATTTTTCTATAAACTTGATAATTAATTAAATAATAGCAAAATAAAATATATAATACATTTTAAACAGTCACAAGTTATTAAATTGCTATGACTCATAGATATTTTATATAAAAGCTTGCTTCTAAAGCTAATCTAATTTTAGATATTAATTAACTTCTAAATTAATTTAACTTTATATATAGCTAGCATCTTTAATCATTAGAAGCTTTCCTTTTAGATTAAATTATTTTATTTTGGCTGTTTATTGTTTTACTAAATTTCTCTTTATCTCTATTTAACACTTTAGATAGTTTCAATTTAATTTTTTAGATAATTTATATAGTTCAAACATTTAAATCAAATATAATTCACATATCTCTTTATAGATCCAACAAGCATTGACTAAACAAAGCAAAAAAAGTAAAAATTGAAAAAATTAGAGAAATGTAATCACCCAGTTATTTAATTAGTAAATTAGCAGTCTCTTATTAATTTCATATTAATTAAGATATTTAAGTTAAACTAAAGAAAAATAGAGAAATGTAAGAGCTAAAATTTAAATTAAATAAATCTTCAAGCATTTGCTAAAGATGTCTTTCCAAGTTAAAATTTTATTTCTGATATTACTTAAAAATTGGATATTTCGCCTTTAATATATTAGCATAATTAATTATAAATAAGAACCTACTATAAAACCATTTAAAATATCTTCAATAACAATTTATTTTATTTAGGTTTATTATTCCTAAAATATTTCTTCCACTTAAATTTTATTTTTTATTTTTCAGCTTTATATTTATTTTTCTTTTTATTTCATTATTATTAGATAAAAAATTAAATTAATCTTGAAAATTATTTATAAAGCTAGTCATTTAGAACTTTTTGAATAGTTCTTTGGCTATTAATTTAATTAGAAGAAAAATTGTATTATATAGCTTTTAAAAAAATATCTTTATAAGAGCTTAAAATTAATTTTAAGGGGTTTATTTCCAAATAGCTTTTATACAAGCATCCTGAAATAAAATTTAGTGCTAATATTTAATTGAATTAAAATAGTAATAATTATACAAAAGTTTAAGAAAAAGTACTCTAAATGTAAGAAAGTATTTTATAGTTCATAAACTCTCAGTAAGAAGTGATTTCTATATCAAAAACCTTTTTCTTTCTTCACCTATATCAAATTCCTTTCCAAATCTATCATAAATTTTTAATTTACTAAATTTATCATAGAGTATTTAAGTTAAGCATCTACTTATTTGAGGCATTCTCCAAATTCCTAAAATCTTAATCTTTCGTAAAAATGATTGATTATATCATATTCGTCATAGATTGGAAAAGCCTCTTCAGTTATATATTGGTTACTGCTTAAATTCAAACTGTATAACCTCTTTCCGCTTTTGATAATTTAAATTACATCTTGATTAATTAACTAGTTCATGTTATAAAAACTTAGATTATTCAACCTCTTAATACTCAATACATCATTAATCCAGTTTTCACCTTATACTTCACATCATCCTAAGTACAAATGCTCCAACTAATCACAGAACTAACTAATTATTTGAATAGTTTCGGTTTTTATCTCATTAACCTACAACTCTAATCTTTTAAGCTTTCTGCAATTTTGGAAAATATATCTTAAGGTATCATCGGTAATTATCTTACTTTTCAGAGAGATTTATTCAAAAATTTACCCATAATTTCCTATTTCCATAAAGACCTATTCATACACTTTAATTCGGTCTTTTAAGTAAAGAGTCTTCAAATTAGGCAGTTCTTTAGCAAGAGTAGTAAATTCTAATCATTAAAATGCCTACAATCTTATATTTAAATGAAGGTTAAATTATTGTGCAGCTTTGAAAAAAATTAGAAAAGGTATCACTAGCGAAGCACCCATAAGATAAACTTAATGATTTAATATCATGATTCATTAGTTAAATAAATGCTTAAACTTCAATACTAAAATAGTTTTCTAAGGATATATTAGTTAAATTAGGACATAAATCTAAATATTCCTTTACGATTTTTCTGGTTAAATTCATTCCACAAATTTACCTTTATTTTGCAAATATTTTCCCACAGTTGAACAACATCTTAATTCATCTCTTAACTTTATGACTTTCAAATTAATGTCTTAGCAGTATTGTAATAAAAATTTCCCAATAATTCAAGGATTCTAACTGGATTCTATATATTCTAGGTTAATTAAATCCTTCACGAATTTTAATTGTCGCTCTGAAATTTCCATATTTCTTAATGTCAATTTTTTTAGGCTCACACATAAAGAAATGTTAGAAATTTCGACTTATTATGCAGGCCATTCAATTAAAGTAAATTCTTCCAAATTATGAGTTTATTTATATTTCTAATCTTATTAAAATTTACTAAAATGAGATTCAAATAGTTTCTTTATCCATTCACATCCATTTTAACTAAAATATTTTCCACTAATTGTTAAACTTCTTGGTTGTAAGGTTTAATTTGTCTAAAATGCATTCAATTTTATTATTAATAATTGTATTTTCTTATCTATATTTGTAAGTTTTAAATTATCTAATTTGTTAGTTTTAAAAATCTGAAGTATTTGTTTATTTATCGGAGTCTGCAAATATCTCTATTTTTTAAATTAAAGGACTAACTAAAGGATATAATTTTCTTTCAAAAACTATTAAGTTCTAGTTATCCAATCTTACACTAAAGTTAGTTTTCTTAGCCTTACATAATTTATCTGTAATAATTATTTAAATTTTATTCATTAAGCTAAAACTTCAAATGTCTTAATAATATTTCTTCCTTTTCTACCAGGTACGATACTAACTTTATTATTAAAATTAAGACGTATCCTTTTATTTTAGGAAATGATAGAAAGAGAAGTAGTTGTATTATTCAAGCCTAAGATGATTTAATAAATAAGTTAATTATACTAGCTAGCTTTAATTTATATATATAATATGCAAAAGTTCCACATCCGGGACTCGAACCCGGGTCTTTCGGGTGAAAGCCGAATATCCTAACCAGCTAGACTAATGTGGACTTATTATATTTATTGAAAGCTTTATTTAAATTAAATTACCTTAGAAATATTAGTTTAGTATCTTCTTATTGGTATAATTTAATGGTTAATCCTTTATTTATTATAATAGTCACTATTTACTTTTTATTACTTAATAGTTTACTTCTTTAGTAATAATTAATTAATTACTACATTTATTTACAAATAAGTTTAAAACTTATTATTACTAAGAATATTTAAAATAAAGCTAGAAAAGAAAGGTTAGCTAGTAAGCAACTATATACTTAATTATCTAGGTTTTATTAAATTCTTTATGATATATCTAGTTTAAATAAAGCTAGCATAAATCATTTAAAGATAATAAGGAATTAATTAATTTTATATACTTTAATAATTATTTTAAATTATATTATTAGTTATTTTATCTAGTTTAAGCAAAAAGAACTTGCATTTGATTACTTCATTGCTGATCTATTTTTTATTTTTTTAGTTTTAAGCTAATGCAAATAATAATTATTATATAAAAATTAATTAATTTCTTATAAATATAAATAAGAATCATATTAATATTCTTAGTAAACCTAAAATTAAATAAATAGCTATTAATATAATAGTAGCATATTAGCAATCATATTAAAGTAATATATTTTCTCTTAAGTTTTTAGTAAAGTGATTGTCTTTTATGTATAAGATGCAATGTAAAATAAAAAAGTGTTATTTAATTAATATGCTAATAATAATTCTTACAATTATTAGTTAAAATTTACAATCAATAAGAGTGCTAAATATGACTATTTGATAATTATAAGCTAATTTAATATATAGATGTATGCTTTTAATTATTGTAATATAAACATTCACATAAACTTAGATTTTTACATATAAGGATTTTAATTTAAGTATTATAGCAGCTATGCTTATATTAGTACATATATGCTTAATACACAATAGTCACTTAAAAATTATTAATTTTATAATTGTTTATGTATAATTAAGATAAACTTTAATTATTTTATTACTCAGATAAATACATAGAAATGTAAAGTTAACTTCCTTTATTTCTAAGTACTGCATTATTTATTATAAATAAAGAGATATTTCAGTTCTAATATAATTTATTTATAAACAATTTGCTTTAAAAGTTCTTTGCATACTTATTTACTTTCATTGAGAGTTATGTAACTTTTCTATTCTGAGTTTTTTCTTAAGTCTCCTTTGCATGTTAAATGCTGATCTAAAGAAGTTTGGACTTGCTGAAATTAAGACTTGGTATAAGAAAGTGCTTCTAGTTTTCTCTAATGCTTTGAGGAGGTGGTTAAAAAACCCTTCTTGAAGCTAGCAATTTTATTTTATATAAAATATATATTTTATCCAATTAATGAATTTGAGAAATTTATTTAGGATATCCTAATTAATAAAGCTTATAATCCACATTATTTATCAGTAAAACTCTGATGCATGTTGCTTTTATTAAATTGTTAAGTTTTAAGGATAAATAAATATTTTTCTTTAATATAAGTTAATTTATTAAAACATTCTTACTAGTAAAATAAAGGTGAAATTCGCTTTAATATATAATACAATTTTTCTATCTGGAAATTATTTAAATTCTTCTTTTATATATTATCATAGTTCGTTGCTAGTCATCTTAGCGAAATAAATTTAGATAAGCTTTTAGGAGATTAAAAATTATTATCCTTTTATTTGATTTGTTTAAATAAGCATAAATTACGTAAATATTAAAACCAACAAAAGCTTAAGATAATTAAAAATATATAAATATAAGTAAATGGATTTAAGTTAAAATACACAATAATTGGAGTTCTTTAAAGATATTTTCAATAAACTATTATTCTCTAATAATAAAATTCTTGCAAAAAGTACCTCCTAAACAGGATCCATCCCAATCAAATTACGATTAGCAAAAATTACTCTAAGAACTCAAAGCTATGAAATAGGAGAATTTTAAATTTTAAGAAACGTTAAGAGCTTGATAAAAATCGCATATCTAATGTCTAACACTTAAATACTAAAAAATGAAAATTTTCAAACAGTCTATCTGAGAATTGAACAAATAGAATTCAAATTCAATCAATTAGCGGAACTTACAGAAGGTTTATTTCTAAAAAATACAACAAAAAGGACCTCATAAATATGGGTATGAATCCTCAACCAATAAAAATTCAGATAGTAAAGAATAGAAAGTAATGCTGATATTGCAGGAAAATATGGTCACATTTCAAGATATTACTTAAAATTCTAATAAAATTAAAAATTGAAAGCTTTAAATTATGAATATCCATAATTAATCTATACTTACTAGGTTTATTATACTGAAAAAAACGAACATAGGAAATGAACTTTTGAAGGACATCACATTTACTCAGTAAAGAAGAAATTTGAATATGCTTAGAATCTAACTCAATTGGAGCAAGATACCTTTTATTAAAAAGGGTGAACGGAGTACTGGAATATGTATTCAATGAAGAAGACTCAGAAGAAGATTGGAAATGGAAAAACACTTAAGTCAACTTTGAATTTTAAAGCAGTGATGAATCTTAATGATAGGTAGAATCACTATAATTCATTATTATTATTATATCTAAAATCTTTTAGATAGAGAAGAAGCATCACTATCGAATAAGTAAGATACTAAATTAATTTTTTAACTAGCAAGGATACATTAATAAAACATCTAAAAATTAATATCTAAAATTAATTTTTATGTAATTAGTTAATAAAATGCAATAAAAATCTAAGCCACTTAAACAAAATTTAAGCTAAAACTTATTAAAACAAAAGAGCTAAAGTATTTAGGTTAAATAATAATAAATTAATTTTAAATAGATAAATTTGATAAAAATAGAAAATAATTTAATTAAATGTATATCTCTTTATTAAATTATAATATCAAGTTCCAAAGTCTATAAGGATTAAGATTATTTATAGTTATATAAATCTTTACATTTTTTTATTTATAATGCTTTAAATAAGTTTAAAATTGTATGATTATATAAAATCATTTAGAGTTTAATCTTAATATTGTTCATATTAAATAAAATAAATAACCTTAACTCTAATTTATTGCTTAAGCTAAAAGAAACTAATTTCTCTAAAAGAAACTAATGGTAATTTAATTCTTGCTTGAGTGATTTACTAAATAACTAATTTTAAGATTTTTACCTTATTAATAAAAATCTTCCTTTTTACTAGTATTTTTTAATTAGACATTGGTCAATGTTTGACAACCTATTTTATAATAAATAAATTTATAGCTAAGTTAAATTAAAAAAGCAGACATAGGGTAATTATTTAACCAAGAAAGAAATTACTCTTAATTATGTAACTAGTGAGATACTAATATTTCTAAATATTCAAATCATTATAAATAACTTTAAATTTACTACTAGGAGTTATAGTCACTAGATTTATTAATACCAAGTTGATATTATGGTCAAAGAAAGCTATAAGATGCTTAAGAGATTAACTCAAACAACTAAAATTAAAATAAGAACTTCAATTAAGCAAGTTTTAGTATATCCAACATTAAATACTTCACAGTTATAATGCGTATATCTAGATATTAAGTTATTTGATGATTATTTATTAAATAAATAAAATTATTAATTAAACTTTGGTGTTTACACTTTCATCAACTATATGATTTTAAAAGAAGTTAGTTAAAATGAGATTCATCAGTATGAAAAAATTTTAATTTATGAAATCCCAATAAAGAATTATCCAATAAACAAATAAATATCTAGAGTTAATTTTAAAAGACTGCAATTAAATAAATTTAGTTTATATTATTCTTAACTTTTCTCACTTTATTTAAATATTTTTATAAATATCTTTATTTTATATCAATTAATTGAGTATAATTGAAGAAATTTAAAGCTAGAAGCTTTCATAAATAAATACAAAAATAATTATATGGATATCTGAAAAGGCATATACATTATGATGATAGCTTAAACATGGAATATTTTCTTATCAACTAAAGTCAGCAGAATTCAAAATGGAACTTTAATTTAAGCTTAATTTTCCTTCTTTTTCATTAATTTAATTTTTTAAATAATTCTTTCTTTGAAAAAATATTTAAATTAAGAAGAATTGGATAGAGATAAACTTTAGCAAAATAACCCTACGATATCATAAATAATTTCTACTATTTAAATATAAATTCTAAATAAATAACTATAAAGTTAACTAATTATAAAATAATTAATTTCTAGATATTTAATTTCTTTTATTAGTAATAAATAGGTTTAAATTTAACTTAAATCATTTAGAATCAAATAATAAATAAAGATAAAATTAAATCCTTAATTACATTAGGTTTATTATTTAATTATAAAACAAAGAATAGAATATTAAATAAAATAGTGATATTTAGAAAGTTAGATTAATTAACTAGATACTCTTTATTTTATTTAATAGCAAATTGATGGGCATATTAATTGATAATAGACAGGCTTAAGAACAAATAACTAGAAAATAATAAATAAATAAATAAGATAAAATAGATATTATTATGATAGATTAAATTATGCTCTAAAGCAGCAAGAATGATTTTTCATAATTCTATTCTAATAAATATAAATTTTTAAACTTAATTTAAATCTTTAAGCAAAATAAATAATTTTAGTTTAAATAGCTGATACTTTTTAAAAAGTCTCTTAGCTTTGCTATTATTTTATCTTATGCTATTTATATTTAATTACTAATTTAATTTTTCTATTTATGTATTTAGGTTCTTTAAGGTATAACTGTGAAGATAATAAAATAAATAGATAATTTATATGACTATATTCTACTTGCTTAGTGATTTCTTAAAATTAAATAGAAATAGAATAAATACAGCTACTTATAAAAGATAAGTGTACTTCTATAATTAATTTGCTTTAATTAAAAATATTTAAGTTTAGCTAAAATCTTAGTTCTTTTTTGAATGAAAGGATAAATTAAAAAAGGGTATTTTAAGAATAGTTAATTATATGATAATTTTAATGAATAGGAATTATATTTTAATTAGAAGTTTACTTGGATTAAGTGACATCATATAATAATTAAATGCTAAACTATTGATTCTTATTGTTTATAAAAAATCGTAGCTAGATTCCAAATTAATTAAGTGTTTATAGTATATTTATTAAATGATTTGGAATTATTTCTATTCAATTTTTGGTATCCTTAATGTATTCTAAATTTAGTTATTAATAAATATAATAAAGGTATATTTATTTGTTCCTTTATTAATTAGATTTGTCTTATATAGTTTTAATTTATTTATATGATTTCCTTAGTATTTTATAGTAATAGTAAGAACTAAGAAAATTAAAATAGAATAAAGAAATTCCTAATTTATAGCAATTTATAATGCTAAAAGTGTTTACTAAAGTATATTCAAAATAGTAGATATTTTATTATAATTATCAAACATTCTCATACCTTAGTAGTATCCTTTAATAAAATAAATCTATAATTAGCAACTTTTATAAGCAAAGAAGTTACTTGGATCTAATTATTTAATCTAGTTTTTTATATCTATTAAAGAAACTTGCTCTTATAATTTGTTATTCCTCAAATTTAACCTAAGAAATAAATTTATTTTCTATCTTTATATTTTTTATATTTTTCTTTCATTATATCAAAACTAATGCTCCCCTATTTTTCCCTACAGCTTTAAATAATTAAATTGCTTAACTAAAATATAAAAAGAAGTGCTTAATTAGATTTAACTTAGTACACACTTCTACTTCTATTAGTAATAGATACAAGTATTAATATATTAATTTACCTTTAATCTAAATAATAAATCTAACTAAAATAATTATAACTGTAGCTGTGTTATTATCATTTATCCTTATTTATCTTACTTTATTCTTTATAATGCTAATTTAATGTGTATTACACTCTCATCCTTTTAAAAAAGGTTAAGCTTAATGCTTATATTTTACATTAGTAGATAGAAAAATAATACTTACATTTATTTAAGTTATTAATGCTTCTTGCTTATGATAAAAAGCAAGCACTAGTATAAACATTTTTAAATTTTGCTTATTATTTTAGCAAAATTATAGCAGAGTAACTTAAAAATAGGATAAATTATCTAAATAAAGCACTGCAATTTAACTAGCTTAATTTATTAGCTAATAATACTTAGAAACAATAAAAGAAATAAATAAGATTCATTAGCTTTAGCATTATACTTTTCATCTATTTAAAGCAACTTTCAGTATTGCATATGCTTAACTTTAAAATAATAATTAGGCTTTTATTACTACTAAGTATATTAATAAAATAATAAAGATATTAGCTTCTTTAGGAAATTATTAGCTATGTAAGAAATTAGAGAATAATCCTTCTTATCTTTAACTAATTTTCTATTAATAAATCTTATTATTCTCAATTTACTCTAAAAAGAGAACTTATCTAGTTTTAGTTAAATTAATTCTAAACTTAAAATATTAAGTAATTATAAAATAATCTAAGTAGAATTCTTAAATAAATTATATATCTAAGCTTAAGATATATAGAAGCTTTTAATAACACTAGGGAAATTATTTAACTTTTAACTTCTATTTAATAAATAACACAATATAAACTTTTAGTTTCCTTATGCTTTATAGCTTTAACCAGATATATCTAAAAAATTTAATACTTAGGATAAATAAATTAATTTTATTAAGAATAGCTAGGCTACTATAAATAAATAGATATTCAACTAGGACTTACAATGTATAGCACTTTTATATTTTTCTTTATTCTTAAATATTTTTTAAATTATAGGTGACTTATAAAGGTTATAAAATAGAGATTTATTAGGTTTCTTATACTTAGACTGTTTCTTAATTAATTGAACTATAAACTCCTGTAGCTTTTTATATTTAGACAAGAGGATAAAATACCTTTAGAATGCTAGTAAATTAACTCTATAAGCCTTCAATTTCTAGCTTTAATTTATCTAATTTCTTATTCTTCATCTTAATAATTGCATACCTTTACACTTATCTATATAGATCCTCCTTCTTTTATTTAATATACAATCTTCTATTTTCTTAAGCTATTTGATAAGCTAATTAAATAAAAAATATTACGACAAAAAAAATAAAGTATAGTAATAAAAGAAGAGCTGAGAAGGTAATAGTTAGCTTAGGTATTTTAAATGACGCTAGTTATATCTTTTAAAATAAAATTAATAGAAGTAAGGATATATAATGAAATAGCCATGCTAATGATTTTTAAACTCTAAATTAAAGAACTAAACATTTATTTAATTTAACTATTTAAATTCTAAGGCAACTAAATCTTATAACTTGCAAGATGTCAGATACATCTATTGACACTCCTAGAATGCTAAATGAAATATAAAAAATATAGAAGGATATGGTAGATCTAGAAACTGATAATAAACCCCACTTTTAATTTCAAGATTAACAGCAAATTGACATCCTGCTTTAGCCCAAACTATAAAAAAAAGTTACAAATTAATCTTCTGTAAGAGGAAGAAGGAAATAGAAGAAGAGGGTAGTTGCAGCTTCCAAATAAAAAATAGAGAATTAAAATTGATTTAATCTAAAAAAGCAGGAAACTGAAGAATTACCCGAAGCTAAATATATGTCTTTTAAAGATACTGTCTATTTCTATATAAGTGATAAAACAATCCCTTCTTGCCAATTCGTCCTAAGTGATGATGGATATTCAATATCTGAACCTGTTTGCCTGCCTAAAATAAATTAAACAACTGTAACTGAGGTAGATTTAACGCTGTTTCGTATTGAACCAGTTAGCCTATCAAAAGTAGAAGTAGAAGTAGAAGAAATTTAAATTTAAAGAAAACCTATTTTACCAGTTAGCTTTGGAGAAAGAATCCGACTTAAGCATTTACATAGTAACGGTTACTTGACAATAGTTAAATAAAAAAATAAGCAAAATTAATTTATAGGATTCAAAGCTAAAATTTCTGACAAGAAAGAGGATTTCACTTGATTTTAGATTCAAGGAACTTCTAGTCTATAAAAGGAAGGAGAAAAAATAAAATACGGAGATTATTTCAGAATAATGGATAATAAAACATCTACTTATCTTAACTACTTTTAAGATCAAAACATTCACAACTCTTCGTAAATAAAAATATCTGCAAGTCGTATTAAAAGTGATTGGTAAGCTGGTTTGTTTTAGACTTATAAAGAAGAGATAGACTAAAATTCCATAAAAGCAAGATAAGTTTATAGAATAATACACTTAGGAACTAGTGCATGCTTAATAGGAAGCAATAAAAGCTTAAAGAAAACCCTAATTGTCGACGATATAAATGATCGAGAATTATCATAAAATGAAGTAAAACTACCTCCTATCAATTAGAAATAAACCTTTATTGAAGAAAATTAAGAAACTTAAGTCTCTGATTCATAGGTTTACCAAAGCAATAAAATACCTCCAGTCAACTTACAAATAGACAGTTAATCATTTAATTCATTTTGGGAAATATAAAAAGCAGATATTTTTAAAGGAGGATTAATTGAATGGAATGAGCCTATAAAAATAAAGCATTTTACTTCTGGAAAATATCTAAAAGTCCAAAATCATTCGGATAATCAAAAACTACAAAACGAAGATAAAACCTCTAACAAGCCATTCTATTGGCTAGGTCTAACTTAAAATGGAAACGAAGAAGAAACAAATTTTGCAATTTGCTCAGATGAAAACTATTCAGGAATAGTTTAAAAAAATACCCATTTTTAGATAAAAAGCGTGATTTAAAACTAGGATCAATAATAATTTTTTTTAGGTAGCTTTAGTTCTTAAAAAGATAGAAATTAAAATAAAGCCAAAGTAAAGATTATAAAGAAATCCAAAAAAATTACTTTAAATTGCCTAAATCAGGTTTAAGTTAAGAAATTAGAACCTATTGCTGTTAGTTTCTAATTAGAAGAATAGCAAGAAAATTAATTTTCTAGATTAATTCAAATAGCTAAGTAATTGGAAGAATGTCGCTAATATATCTATTTAGTTCTAAACTCAATAGAATAAGATATTCCTTGGAAACTACAAAAAAAAGAAACAGAACAGCATTAAATCTCAAAATTAATAGATATATTAAACTTACTACAAGAAAAAGATTAAGAAGGAAAAGATGAAACAGAAAATGATAGAGAAATTTAAGAAAATTAAGCAAAATTAATAAAAAAGATAGGAATATTGGAAATTTTGGTAGATTTATGTAAAATCATGGAACAAATTAGAAAAAATTGGAGTAAAAACTAAAATGCTACAATTTAGTTTTAATAAATGATAAGAGCTTATAATTGTAAGTATGAAAATTGGCCAGTTTTCATATACTCTTAAGTTTAATAGCTTTATGTTATATTAAATGGATGCTTAATTCATATAGATAGATGTGGAAATTTAGTTAATAACTAAATAGAGTTTTTTCAATCATAACTTGAGTTTTATTAGGAACAGAATGAAGACTTGTAACAAGAAGAATATGAAGAATTTGTGTCATAGAAAGGAGAAATATTATAGCAAATTACAAGATTCTTTAATATACTAGTCTAGAAGCAAGATTTCAACAGTAGTTAAATAGTTTTAAGTATCCTTAGTAAAATTAAACCAATAGAAATAGAAGAAACTTCACTTAAGATCTAATCTGCCTATTTCAAAATTTTAAAAAAGATCTGCACTGTTTAATAAAAAGGAGCATATTCTTAGCAATATTAGTGCGTAAATTGAATTAAGGAAACTTTTAACTAATTGCATTCTAATAAAAGTTTAAGAAAAAGCTACCAAAGTTTAAGCGAATTAAAGGATTTCAAGTTTCCTATTTTTGGGAAGTAAAATTAAAGAGGCTCAAGCAACTTAGTTTAGTATAGTGTGGAGTTGAATATAAGCAATTTCCAATGGAATACTTTAAAATCATAATGGCTACAGCGAAATATTATTCTAGACTAACAAAGTGATAGGATTATGATAAATCTCTCTAATTTGAATTAAATCAGCTAAAAATAAGAGACATAGGGACTATTTATAAAATACATTAAGTCTATTTTAGGTTTTTATAACAGCTTAATTATAGATAACAAGTAAAAAGAGGATTTGGAGTTTATTCAGTAAACTCTAGGTTTTGATATAAAATATTTAGTAAGCTTAATTATAAGTGAGGATTTCTAAAATGATAGCATTAAAAAGTATTTTATCAGGATATTCAGATAAATGTATATCCAAAATATTTTCGTTCCACTAGATTCAGGAATAAAAAAATTAAGTTTCATTCCTAATATTTAGAAATATATTATTAAGCAAGAAAACTAGTAAGATAATTAAAATCTTTAAGATATTAGTTCAATAATTTAATGAGTCAAGACGTAGAAAAACTTTGAATACAACTCTATCTTCAAGAGCAAAAGCGAATAGGAAACGTAAAAATCTTAAGAAATAAAACCTATTACAAGTAGCTTATTATAGCTAATTAGAGATCTTATTATTTATAAGCTTGTAGAAGACGATTTCATTTAATGGTTTATTGGAACTTTTAATAAGTAAAAATAGGATTAAGATAGGTATAAAAACTAGATTTATATCTAATAGTAGTACAAAAATTTAAATAAGGAAAATACTAACAAAAAAGACCCTTAATATTCTTAATTACAGCAAAAGAAACTAGAGATATAAACTAAAGATAGTCCATCTTATAATTAAAACTAAAAAGAATCAACTTTGTCTAAATCAGAAAGTTAAAATACAATATCACCTTAAGAAACTAGTAACTTAAATAACTTCAGTCATGCTTAATCTAAACATTTAGAAGAAACTCAATTAATTATTCTAGATATATTTGAAGCTATAATCATATATAAAAGATTACACAAAGCAAATATAACTGCTAAGCTAAAATAATAAAACTAAAAAGAAAATATACTTAACTAATAGCAAAGCAGGAAATAATCACTAAATTAATAAAACTAAAAAGAAAGTTTTCTAACTTTAGCAGAAGAACAATCAATTCAGCAAGAAGATTCCTAGAAATAGATATCAAAATCTTAAATAAAACCATTAGTTAATGAAAAAGAGGTAGATTAAAAGAATGAAAAATTAGGTTTTGGTAACATTTTATTCAACATAGTTTGAGAAAAAGAATAGCTAAATAAAAAAATAAATTAAAGAGCTATAAATCTATTAGTGGAAGTATTTAACTATAGAAAATCGATAAATGAAGAAACTGCTAAATTATTAATTTAGAATGAAATCTGATAAGAAGATAGCAAGTAAGATATCTAGGAAATTTGGGAAAATTTAGTATTTTTACAGGAAAGAGCAGACATTATAAGATAGTTGAAAATTATTAGAAAAGAAGAATTAGATGAAGAATAAAAAATGTAGGTAGAATAAAGATAAAAAGAGTAGGTTTATTTAATTGGTGAATTAGATTTAGATCCTGATAACTTTAATTAAGAAGATGAAAAAGGAAATAGAATCAGTTTTGAAAATATGAAATAGAAAGATGAGAAAGACTAGGAAGTTATCTAAGATTATTACTATGAAAATATCGAAGAATCAGAAGATGAAAATGAATAGGAGAGAGAGGTTATTTTTTACTAAATGGCCGAAAATGAGCAAAAATTACTTTAAATAATGGAAAATTGCTAGAAACTACATGCTATACTTGGAATAAAAGATTGATAAGGTTTGACAAAAGAATGTAATTTAATATAAATATAAAAGTAGTTAAAGGTAGATATAAAATAGATAGAAAACTTTCTAAACAATAAAAATGAGAAGATACTATTACTATAATAGAGCATTTTCTTCTCTATGGGCTTTCATGAAATTTTTGTAAATATTTTAATAATTCAAAATTAAAGAAATTTGGAAGATGAATAAGTGAAAAAGCATAACGAAGAACTTAGAGATATAATAATAGAAGCTTTATACTAGCTGGCACTTAAAAATGTAAATATTTAGGTAAAATTAATTTCATATATTGAAATATTTATGTCTCTCATTGGAAAATGTAGTAGTGTAGCAAAATTACTATCAATTATTTTGAAAAGCTAACAATCAGAAAATATAAATTTCCTTCATTAGTCCATCAACTCTCTATTAGCAAAAGCAGCTTTAGTAAAGCAAAACAAAATAATATTAAGGCCTTGGATTTTGTAACTAGTAAGAGGACTGATATTTGAAGAAAACCTAAAGCCTATTAAATCCGTTTAAAATGAAATATTATAAGGTATTATAAATAAAGAATTCCTAGCTTAACAAAATTAGAGTAAGCAGTCCTTATAAATAATAGACTATTTAATGTATGACAAACTAAATTTAAGAATAGCTAATTCTTTATAGTTTCATATTGAAGCTATATATCTACTAATTGATATTTCTAATAAATTTGAATAAGCAGAAGTTCGTTGCTAAGGTATTATATCCTAGAAAGACATTTATAAGTTAATTACTTAAGGATAAATATTAAATAACAAAATTATAGTCTAACAAGATCTAATTGGTTAGCCTATTCCTTATAAACTGAAAATTGCTTACTTGCACTTGTTTTTTGGGATTTATATAAATCCTTTGACACTAGAAACTATTGAAAAAGAATATTTATCAGATATTTTGAAAATAGTATACTAAGATATTAACTTTGAGAATCAAGTTAGTAATAAAATATTTAGGAAAGCTGTTTAGTATTGAAAATTCATTTGAACAAGTAAGACATGATATAAGAATTACTAGACTGGAATTTCTATATTCATTTTAAATTTATATACATGACTAAAAGAATAAATGATAATCAACCCTAATCTCCAGGAGGAATAATTAAACCGAACATATTCACTGAGTTTAAAGAGATCAGATTACCTTCTTGAAATATCCTAGCAGATATTTAGCAAATTAGAATTTATTTAAACTTCTCTAGAATAAAAAGATTAAACTATAATGAAGCAAAGTAGCTTACTTAATTTTATTTAACTTGAAAAAAAATTTAACCAAAACTTATCATTTGTTCTTGACATGTGCTAAGAAAATATTGCTACTTGTTTTCCACATTTTTTACACAGAAAGGTTAACTAAATAAGACAAAATAAAGACTGATTAGAAATACTTTTTTATACAAGAAAATAAATAGAATTTAGATAAATCGAGTTCGTTGACTTTCCAGTTCTGCTTAGTAGGAAAGAAAGTGAAATATAAATTGATAAATTTTGTAGAAAAATGGAATAATTTACTTCGATACCTCAACAGCAACTGAAAAAGACTTTTAAATTAATTTTCAAAGAAGCTCAAACCATAGACTTAATTTAATTTTAAGAATGTCTTAAAAAACTATTTTTAGACAATAATTACATTCATAAAAGGCATTACATTTAAAAATTGATTCTATGGTCTGAAAATTAGAACTTTTTAATGCATATTTGTTAACTCAGTCATGGCAACAAATATCAAACATCAAATTAAGAAAATGAAAATTACGCTGAGATAGAATAAATAGCTGAATAAATTAACAAGCAAGTATTTTATAACGAAAAGCAGCTTTTGCAAAAATAAGGAATAACTAAATCTATTGATAAGCTAATAGAAATGTTCAATAGTAAAAATATATGCAAGCATCTATTCAAAATTCTTGAAAACATTATTCTTAAATAAGAAAATAGATAATAAGATTCCTAACAATAGAGGGAAGTTGAGACCAAAAAAATGAAATTAATATAAGTTGTAATAAGCGAAAGTAGAGCAGCTAGTATCGCTATTGATAGTATTAGGAGTGAAAACGATAAAGAAACTATTTACTTTGCAATAAAATTTTTAAATGCATTACTAAAAAATGGAAATAGAACAGTTTAAAAAATTCTGTATGATAATCTAACCAAAAAAGACTGTTCATTCTTTTTTATTTATGTGAGATAATAACTATGAAATTTCAAAGAAATATACAAAAGTTTATAATAATATCAAGAATTGAAAACTAACTTAACCAAATCTTAAGATATCAAGTACTTTGAAAATGCAATAAAGAAAAAAGAATTATATATAATGGATATCCTAGAATAAGAAGCAAAGAGAACTAAAGATGTTCTCTTACTTTTATAACTGCTATGCGAATCCTGCTTTAAGGAATTTTAAATGTATATGAACTTCTAAAATGATTCTCAGTCTATAGATCTGGTTTCAGAAGTACTTAACTTACTATTCGATATTTATTAAATTGGATAATTCTAACAAAATAAGAAAGGAATTTACTATAATGTTATAGAGCAGTGTCTAGAAACTTTAATAGATTTTACTATAGGACCCTGTAGTGTTTCTTAGGAAACTATAGGTTTAGAAAATAAATTTTTTAAGATTTTAGGAGACATTAGTACAAGTATATACTAAAGAATAAGTAACATGAAATAAGTTGATTTTCTTAGTTCTGATAAATGATTCTGATAACGTTAAGAAATTAGTTTAATTTAAACTAGCAAATAATTCTAAAATACATCGTGATTTATAAATCAAGACTAACAGCCATCTATTTTAAGAGAATTAAAGATTTACGAAAGAATACTTGCTTTATTTAAGACTCTCATAGAAGATATGACTAAAAAAGATATAATAGAACATTTCTTAAAAAATGTGGAATGAGATACTTTAATAAAAACATCTATTCTAATTTATGTTTTGTATATCCATCATAATAAGGAAAAAATAATGCTAAATGATAAAAAGATATAAGAAAAAGATGCATAAGATAAAGAGAAGCAGTTATTCATAAAAATAGGATTTGATATAAATATAATAATGTTCCAATTAGAAGATCTTATGGATCTACTATAAATTGAACATCCTGAATTCAGTTCTTATTCATATTAATCCATTCGCAAGAAAATGTAGAACAGCCTCTTATTTAAAAAAAATTATAGATGCAGCTTTTTCAAAAATTTACGTAAGATTTTTAAATTTAGCGAGATAATAAGAAAAGATATTTTCCAAATTTCATTTAGATTAATAGTTAAAAGATATCTACTAAGAAAGCTAACTAAACAATTTTAAAAGATTGATTTTTCATATATTTTGTAAAAAGCTTTCCAAAGAAGAAATTAATACTGACTTGCAGGCTTTAAATCTCTCATACATATATTACTCTAAAAATATTGCTGAATGTGAAATATAAAGATAAAGTGATAGGTAAGCACTTATACAGTAAGGTCTAGGATTCCAAAAACATCCATAAAGTGTTTTTTAGAATTCCTCCTAAATGCATCTTACTATCAGATAAAGTCAGAGACTCTATTACGAGAGAAGCAGTTTTAACATCTAGATAAGAGAAAATAGAAGATTTCTTAAATAAAACTAACTAATGGGAAATTGATATGGACTGATAGCAAGAACTACTTAAATACGAATTCATTTACAACTTTACAGCCAACTATGAGTTATTCTCTAAAATCTCATTTTACCTTATTATTTTGCTCAATATTCTACTTTTAATAGAAGTTGAAAAGTCAAATAAATAAGATGTTTTTTCAATAGTTGAAACTGAATAAATATTGGAAGCATAAGCATGAGGTTCATATCTCTCCTCAGATTGGATATTAAAATTTCCTGACCTTGGCTAATATTCAAGCTGAATCTTAATTTTGTTTTTCTAAGTTTTATAAATGTTCTTTATTGTATTGACAGGAACTGCATATGCTATAGAATTCAAAGAAATGATTATATATCGATCTTATGAAAGTTGGAATAAGAAAGAGCAGCAAGAACAATAAAAGAAATATTATTAGTATTTAAAAGGTACTCAAATGATGTCTGAAGTTACTAAATGGAGAAAGTCTGAATAATAAAATAAATGAAACTAAGACTAAGAATATTCTCAACAATAGATTAGAAGCAATAGGAATATGTATAGCAGTATCGATAAAGACAAGTTACAAAAACTTAAATTATGGTATAAAGTTTTATACTTCATAAGTAATAAATAAGTAATTTACTATGCTGCTTACATCATTATTTCAGCAATAGGATTTAAGTATCGTCTTGTATACTGTATTCTCTTGATAGATGTAGTTTGATAATACCCTTCCATAGAAGATATTTTGGACTCTGTTAAATTGAATTTCGCAGCTTTGCTACAAATGGCTTTATTCATGTCAATTATCATTTATATGTTCTCTGTTGCTTCATTTGCATATTTTTACGAATATTATGTAGATAACAACGACAATCTTGGATACAGAACTTACTGCAGAGATTTATGGGAGTGTTTCTATAGCACAGTAACTGCAGGATTAAGAGCAGGTGGAGGTATTGGAGAAGGAATCTAGCCAGCTACATAAAATGAAGGAGATTTTGGAGGAAGGTATGTGTATGATTTAGTCTTCTTTATAGTAGTGAATATTATTCTTCTTAATGTAGTTTTTGGTATAATTATAGATTCATTCGCTTAACTAAGAGAAGATAGAAATACAAGAAATGAGCAACTTAAATCATAGTGCTTTGTATGTGGCGAAAAGAATACTGACTTTGATTTATATGGAAATGGCTTCGCTCATCATTATAGTTTTGAGCACAACATACATAGCTACCTAGCTTTTATTATTTATATCAAAAATAAAGATGAGAATGAATGTAATGGACTTGAAAAGTATGTAAAGGAAAAAATCGAAGTAAATGATCATAGCTTCATGCCAAATACAGCCTTGCATCTAAACAAACCAGAATAATATCAAGAGGAAGAGGAAGAATAAAACATTTGAACTTATTTATAAAATATAATAATTTTTATATATCTAAGATAGTATAATATTAAACAAGCTTAATATCTAAAAATTAAATAACTTATGATATTTAATATAACTGATTATAATTTATTTATAAATACTAAGTATAATTAATTTAATAGTTATTTAATTTTATATTTTTAAAGGAATAATATATAAATAAAAGGAATATATTAGTTATTAAATATTTATATAGTTATCTTTACTATTATTAATATTTATTATAACTATTTTACTTAGCAATCTTACATAAACATATACTATCATTTTTATATCTAATTAATATACTAAATTTAGAAAAATTTAATAGATTGATTATAGTTATAAAATTAAATTCAGAAGTTTCTATAAGATAAAGGTACTAAAATTATCCTTAAATTATTACTTATAGTAGTTGACTATGTATTCTTAATATCTTTGATTTATTATATAAATTAGACTTAACTAATATAATAAAATTATAATATAACTAATACAAATAAAAGTATAATATATTAAATATTAGGATAATATTATTTAAATAATAAAAGCTATTATAATAAGAAGCTATATTAAATTATATATTAAATATATATCTAATTATTTAAGATTAATTAATATATTTAACATTTTTATTATAATACTCTTAGAATTAAGAAATTTAGAGATATTATTTATTATTTTAGTTTATTTAATAGATAATTAAAAAATAATATTTCTTATAAAAACCTGATTATTTTTTAAATAATATTTATAGAAAGTTAGTTGTTCCTTCTATCTAAAATGTTTAAATAATGTAACTAAATTTAATACACAGAAGAAAAATACTAAATTTTAGAATTTAATATCTTAATTTTAATTATTTTATATATATCATAGTGTTAATTTTATATATTTTAATCTAATTATATCAGCTATTTTTAAAGAGGATAATATTAATTTAACTTAATCAAAATTATAATGATTTGGCTTTACCTAAAAAATAAATATGAATCTAAATAGCTCTGACTATATATCTTTCTACTAGATATTTGAAAGCTAAAATATTATATTTTAGTGATTAAAGTTAAATTAGTTTCATATGAAAAATAATAAAAAATGTGAGTAATAAATCTAATGTATTAAATTAGTAGTTAATAGAGTAACTAAAAATGTATAGTTAACTATTATTATTTAGTTAAATTAACTTAATAATATATTTATTTATTAGTATCATCTAATTTATATAATTATTTAAACTTATTATAATATTCTAAAAAAATTGTAGGTCAAATCTTAGTTTTTATCTCATATCTAACTTGCAACTCCCTTCGGGGTAGAATATGAGCTACTCTCCAAAGAAGCGCTCTATCTTGAATAGTTCCTTGAAAATTAGGCAACCTGAACTGATGAATTTTAAGCTGTGATCTGAACTAGTAAATAGTTTTAAGATCTCATTTAATCCAATTAATCTCTTGAACTTTCCCTATTGTCTATAAAAACATAAATTTCATCTCTATATGACATTCATTAAGCTTCCTATCCTATCTGCGGCATTAAATTAACCTTCAGGAAGATTTAATTACTTTTTTTAACAACAAGCAAGATCTTGAAAATTTTGTTAGTCGCTAACAAATTAAGTTGAAGTATTTTAGAGATAGTCAAGAAGTTTTGTATTCTTTTACTATTACTTAAAAGCTTTTAGTTGATACCATTGATAATACTCGACTTAAGTTAAAAATTCGCCTCCTTTCTCCAGTTAAAGAATAGACACTTATAGAAGACTAGAGTAACGCCTTAAATTTTAAATAAAGGAAGTTGTTTTATATGCAAAAGATTCAAATTTTAAACATTTCGAAAATGTAACTTATGAAGTATACGTAAATACGACACAGGATCAAGCAATGAAAACTCCTGATTTTATTTCCTATTGAGGTTAAACTTTCTAAATAAAACATAAATATCAATACAAATGTTTGATCTGTGATTAGTTTGGACACAGTTATAGCCTTTGTAAAAAGATTTGAAACTAGAAAATCTAAAATTTATAACGTCAAATGAGAAGAAGCAAAAAGACCCAAGCTATTTAAATTTAAATCTAAATAAAGCAAATAATGCAGATTTTTTAAGACTTTCAGAACCTTACAAAGAAATGACTGAAATGTAAATGAAAGGACTCCAGAACGAAGTAAATTTAGCTTTAAATAAAGTTTATCAAGAAAACAATCAAGAATTCTAAAGATATCTGAAAAATTCACTTGTGAAATCAGCAAGTTAGGAATCTAACGAGGAGAAGAAATGAAAAAAACAATTAAACTCCTAAAAATTTTTCGCCTAATTAAAAAAGAATTCCATTTCTTATTTTCATGAACATTCTTAAGAATATCATCCATAAATAATTATAATCTTCATTCGTTTAAATATTTAATAAATAACTTCTCCATGCAGTAGAAAAGACAAAAGAGAAAGCAGATTTCTTTTAATAAGAGATAGAAAATTTAGTTGGATAATAAGAAAGATATGAATCTAGTAACACAAAATTACTTGAATAATTAAACGAAGAAATTATGTGCAAAAATTCTTTATAAAATGAAATTGAAATATTAAATATTAACTTTGATTAAGAACTTTAAGAAAAAGATAACAAAATCGACAAAATTTTTAGATAAAAATAAAAAATCTTTGAGCAATGAACTTAAGATAAAACAAATTTTGAAAACTACAATAATTAACTAAAGCAGGAAATTTAAAATTTAAAAAACAATTTAAACTCATAACTATCCTAATAGTAACAAAATTAAAAAAAAATTTAACAGAATTTTCATCTAAAATTGACCAGTTAACAAGAGATAAGATTAAAGAACAATAATCTAAAGATAACCTGTTATAATTAGCAAGCAGAATGTAGATAGAAAAAATAAATTAAATGCACAAATAATTAAGTAAGTATGCTTGAAATAAATGAAAAATTATAAAATTGACTATATAAACACTATTTTAAAATTCAGAATGATTATTTTTTAACTACCTTAATCATCTAATAACTAATGAAATCTGAACAAAGCTTGCTAACTGAAGTATTAAATACAAGTTAATTTGTTCTAACAAGAGAGAGATTATAGATGTGCAAATAAACGCAAAATAAATAAGATAAGTTAAAATTAAACGAACTAAGAACGCGCAACTTCTGAAGGCATATGCATAAAAAATTTCAAATGGATGCAAATATCGCAAGATCCAAAAAATTGAGGATAGCTATTTAAATATAATATAAAAGGAATAAAAAAAGTAGAAAACTAAAAATCCAAAGTTATAAGATTGGCTAATAGAACATATTAAAAAAGTTTAGAATGAATAATTTAAAAATTATATATGAATTTTTCAACTTTTCTTTGATTATGAAAAATATGAAAAATTTCCAATAGAAAGTGAATATGTTAAGTTAAATCCATCACTTAAGGCAATCTATAAACATAATCCAATAAAAGTGGTCGTTGATAAAAAAATTAAAGAGATTTGTCTTAAGAAAAAACAAATAATTTTTTTTATGTAAAATACTCTCAATCTCTACACAAGAACATTCTAAAAATATAGAAATAATAGAATAATCGTTACTTATGCGTATTTGATAAGGGATTAAGAGGAGGTATGTAATAAAGGCAAGCTAATCTTTATTATTTTAATTTAAACTAGCACAATAATCAAGAATAACGATTTTAATCTAACTATGATTAATAACTCCAGTACAATATTGTATAATAAGGAATTATATAGCAAAAGTGAATAAATTATAACAAATGCGAGACTATTAGATTAAAAAATTTTCACTCATTATATTAAGTAAATCAATAATTAAAAGACTGGCACAACTTTTAAAATTAGTTAACTAATTAAAGTTAACTAAATAATCAATAAGATTGTAAACAAATCAGACAATTATTAAATATTGGCTGTCTCAATATACATGGAGGATATTACAACAAAAAACAAGAACTAATAGATATTATCGAAAATAATGATCTAGACATTTTATTTATATAAGAAACTTGATCTGAAAAAGAATATCAATTGCAACCAAATCTTAAACAAATTTTTACTCCAAGTAAAGGTAAAAGTGCAGGTGTGATGTCATTCTTTAAAGATAGTTTATAAGTTGAATAAATTACTCTTGAAAATCATATGAATCGCATATAAGTATTTAAAATTAACAACACAATCCTCATTAATGTTTATATGCCTACAAGCAGTTATCCACTGTAATTAGTAAATGAATGTTATACTGAAATAAGCTAAATTTTAGTGGAATATTAAAATTATTCTATTATCATATGTGGAGATTTTAATGCCCACTTAGAGTAATGTGAATTGACTAAAGAAATAGATGAAAAACTATTCCATTTTGTATAAACTTTTAATCTTTGAGATACAAATTAATTAAAAATGGAAACACATCGTATAGAAACGAATAAAAAAAATAAATAATAGATTATATTTTCCTTAACCAGAATATTAATGAGTCACAAGTTAAAACTTTTAGTGTCAATGAAAATACTGGTCTGACAACAGATCACTTTCTTCTTTAGGCATAAATAGAAATAAAACACTTAATATATAATGATGAATAGTTAAATAATCAACCAAAAGTTATATATAATATCAATAAGTTGAAAGATTATTTCATACTACAATCTTACAAATAAAAGTTCTTAGGCAATATGACTACTTTTTAAATTACATCGACTAAGATAATTTAGAAGACTAGTATGAATTTATATCAAATTTAACACATATTTCTGCATATAATACATTAGGGTATAAAAATGAAAAACCACATACCTTTCCTCCTTTCTTAGTTAAACAAATCCAGATGAAAAGAAATGCTAAAATCAACTATAATTGAGTACTTAATCAAAGCAATAGAATGAACGATTGTGTATTAGAAGCAAAAAGGGATTATTTGAAGGAAAATAAAAAATATTACAAAATGTTAAATAAATATAATAATTAACAGAGTGAAAATAAATAAATTAATTTAAACGGCTCAAATTAAGACATGACTAGATAAGCAAACAAGATTCTTAACATACGAAATAAATAAAAATTCAACTACACTAAATAGTAAACAGAAAACTTTATATCAAACTGAGAAAGCAATGTTTTCAACAAACATCGAAATTTAGATGCTAACTAAATTTAAGTAATTAATGACTAAATTGATAAAATTTATAAAACGAATAAAGAGTACCTGCAAATAAGTAAAAATAAAGGATGGAATTAAATTATATACTAAGAGGTATTTGACATAATACACTATTTACCAAATAATAAAGCCACTGGCTTTGATTGTATGCCTAATGAACTTATAAAAAATGCTAATCACGAACTCTGAAACATAATTACCAAATTTTTTTAAAATTGCTAAAGAAAGTAAACCATTCCTATAAAAATGAATAAAGTTAAAGTTATCATGTTATATAAAAAAGGTTCAAAGTCAGATTGAAGAAATTATCGTCCCATAGCTTTAATAAACTCGATATAAAAGATATTTGACAAAATTATAACTAACTAGATATATCAGTAAATTATAGAAAAAAAATTACTTAGTTAAAGTTAAAAAGGATTCTTAAAAAAAATGTAAACTGCGAATAACATATGACAAATTCAATAAATAATAGATCACTTCAGGACAAAACTCAAAAAGAAAAATAATAAATTGTTATTTGTATTACTAGACATAGAAAAAATGTTCGATTCAATATCCCACGATTTATTATTTATGCAATTATAAAGGTTTAAAATATCTGAAGAACTTATAAATACACTATAACAATAATACAAACAAACTTAGCTACACTTTATTTTGGATAATTAATAATAATAATGTAAACTAAATGTTAAGAGTTTTGGAGTTCTTCGGGATTCCAACCGATTTCGCTCCGCCTTTTTTTTAACGTGGATGTATACCACGGCCTTTTTTTGAATGTGGGTGGCTACCACAATGAATTTTCCATGTTACCACTAAATAATTTCTATTTATAAATTCCTGAGTCGGTTATTCAAAGTTTGTTTAACATCCTTCATGTTTTTATTTCTTCTCTTTTTTTCAATTTTTATCATTTTTAACAATTTTTTAATAAGTGATATTTCGACCTACAACATCAACAATTTTTTGTCTATTTTTTTTTATTCAACTAAGGCAAAACTAATTTTTCTATTTGTTCTATTCTTTTAATTAAACTTTTATCAACATTTTATTCTATATTTATTTCTTAATCTTTTGCTTAAGAAGGGAGGACTTCAATACTCATGTTTACCCCTTGTTTGAAATTATTTTAAGACTGAGTATAGAGCTATTGTTCTGTCACAATATTATTTTATATAAGCTATTTCCTAAGAATTAATAGTTCGTTATTTCGATCCTCAATGTTATTCATAAGCTCTCTAATTCTTTCTCCTTGATTATATGTTTCTTCTTCATATTTAGAAATTAATTTTTTCATCTTTTCCATTTCAATTGAAAGCGAAGTGCTCTCATTAACTTGTCCAACCATTACTTTGCCTTCTGAAGAGGAGCTTGATAAGTGTTCCATTGATTTCTACTTCTTCTCTAGTTCTTTGTTAGCTCTTCTTCTTGCGTTCCTTGCCTAATTTTTAGATAGTCGAATATTCTATTCCATTTCCATTTTTTTATTTTGGATAATTAAATAACAAGGAAAATAATTTATAAAAACGGTGTACTACAAGGAAGTTCAAGTGGACCTATTTTAGCTATAATTTTTTATGATATTATATTAAGACATCTTTAGTAACATGATAAATTAGGTTATAAAATAAGCAATATTTATCACACATAAATGGCATGGGCAGATGATCTTATATTAATATCAGACTCTGAATAAAATATTTAAAAATTAGTCCAGGAAACTTGTTGAATCTTTGGTATTATTCGATTAAAAATAAATGTAAATAAAAGTGAATTTTTGTAAATTTTAAAAGGAAATTAAGAAAGATAATAATTATAAATATTTGTAAATAATCAAGAACTATAATAAAAATAAGAAGTTATTTATTTGGGATTTACTATAAATGAAAAATAACTGCTAAAAAGCCATTTACTAGAAATGTATAACAAATTCTAAAAAACAACTTTTTTATTTTAAGCTCAGTTCTATAAGAAATTCTAAAAAACTTACCCAATTAATTTTAAAAATTTGTATAGACTCTTCCGTTTACCGAAACTTGAATATTGCTCTGAAATAATACCTTATAGCATATTGCCAGGAATAATATAAATTAAAAATAGAATTCACACAACTTAAAGATAAGTAATAAGAAAATTTATGAAAATAACACAATCCTCCTGAAATGAACTATAACATATAGATTTTAATTGACTATAATTTGAATAAATGACAGCGTTAAGATACTTTAAATTTTATAAAAAATTATATGAATAATATAGAACCTAAATAAATCAAAGTAGAATGAGATAAGATTCTTAATTTATACAATTATTCGAACTTAGCTAAAAGAAAAATTCTTCTTACAAAAAAAACCTTCAAAAAATGTTAAAGTTTTCTGATATATCGACGCTGGAAATTGATTAAATTAAAGAAAAAAACTTTTCTATGTATAATGATTTTATTATGAAAAAAGTAAAAATGAAATTCTTTTAAAATACCATAGAAAGGATAAGAATAGATGAGGAAAGCAATAAAAAAGGACTAAAAACAGCATAAATAGTGTATAAGTAATTTTAAAATTAATTATATTTTCCAAAGATTACTTACATGATTAAAAACAAACATAAAATTAAGCAACAAAAAATAATTTTCAAACTAAGAACTTAATTATTATCGTTCAGAGGCGATTTAAATAGTAGAAATATTATTTAATAAGAAATTTAACGTATTTGCAAAAAGGAAGAGGTAATAAACATATATTTGATTGTAAATACTACTATGAAGAAATATTATAAATAGAAAAAAACATTAAAAATTATATTAAAAAAATAAAAAACAAAATCAAATAAGCAATATTAACATAAGAGAATATTTAGAATATAATCAAATTTAAATTAACAAAATAACAAAGAATAATAAAAATCAAATTGAAGAAATAGATAAAATAGTAAAATAAAGTTGAAGTTAAATTTAGTTCAAAAACAAGACAATAATAAAATTTTAAGAAAAACTACATTCAGAAAATATACATTAAAGAATCAAGATAACAAAGAAATAGAAAATTTATTCGATAAATATTTTTAAGTAGAAAAAAACCTTAGAAAACTGAAAATAAGTAATGAATGAGAACCATAGACTTGAAAGCTTTTAAGCTAATATTTATTTTTTAATTTAATTTAATAGTTTAATAGTTGGAATATTAATTTTATATATATGGAAAAATTGTTTATAATAAAAGTAAATTAGATAAAATAGAAGCAAACTCATATATTAAATATTTTTATTCATTTCATTTTTAAAGTGATAATTTCTCAAACAATTAAAAATTATTTGTATCTTTTTAAGAAATTTAACTGAACTAGAGATTGGAAAATTAAAAAACATTTATTAGAGATATAAAAAATCAAATATAAATGAATTTGTATCGAGGAGAAAAGAAAACGAGTGATCTTTAATAAAAGCATACATTTTTAAAGAGATATATATTATGAAGAATAAAGTTTCACATTTTATACTCTAAGAAATTAATTTGTAATTACCAAGAGAAATAAATCCTATAAATCAAATAGATTCCTTCATTTTTAATGCTTATATAACTAATACTAAAGGAATTAAGAAAGCTCGCATTAAATTTGCTTAGGAGGTTGTATAATTTTAAAAATATTAAATGATGTGAGTCTCTATAAAATTTAATTGTAAATTTTATAAATTTAAATTGTGCACTGTTCAAGCTGTAAAATGAAACTACAAATATTTTAATTAAGTCTCGAAATTCAGTATAATTAAAATAAAAATAATAATGAATAAATCAATTTCCCATAGAGTTAATTCAAATATTAAATTAAATTTGTAAGAAAAATTAATTTAAAATTAAAAAGAAATAAAGGAAATGTAAAGAAATGATTTATCTTTTATTTCTGTTTATTTAAGAAGATAAAAGTTTTCAAGTTTTTAAATATTGTTTTAATTTAATTTTTAATTGTTTCTTTAAATACATTTTTGTTAAAATATCCATCTCAGATCATTTAATTATCTTTATAACTAACTCAATTAAGTTGGAAAAGTAATTGTTAGAAATTTTTTTTTTAAAACAACTTTATTTTTAACAAGTTGCTTATTTAAGTATGAAGTTTCTTAATTCATTTTTTTATATATGTGATTAGTTATCCTTTTCCCTCCGAAAGATTGTTGATTACCTTATTTTTATAGCTGAGAATTTTTTTATTTTTCACATGCTTCATATAAGATTTATTAAAATAATAAATTATAATGGACTAAACTCATTTAGTTAAATTCATTTATACAATGATGAAAAAATAGACTTTAGCTTTTTCTTTTATTTACTTTTCTTCTAAATTTTTTTACCATCTTTTAGATCCTAGCTATTCTAAATTTGTTCAGATATTTTATAAAGAAATTTATATTTTTAAACAATAATTGTGCTTTAATGATAAGTTAGTTTTTCCATTATAATCGTTCACTTCTTTCTCTATCTTCTCAAATCTATAAAATTAAAAAATGGAATTTCTTAAAATATCTAAATTAAGTTTCTTTATCTATCTAGTATTTTTTATTTCACTTTTAAACGAATTAAGAGAAACTTAATAACTCCACATTAGTCTAGCTGGTTAGGATATTCGGCTTTCACCCGAAAGACCCGGGTTCGAGTCCCGGATGTGGAATTTTTTCTTATTTAATATAATCAAAAACATAAATAAACTTATTTATTAAAATAAATATAAAGTTATGTAGTGATTATAAGTAATATAATCTAATAAGCATCACTTTAGAATTTTAAATTAATTAAATTAAAATTAAAATTGTTTGGCAGTGATATCAAGTCACCGCTTAAAAGAAGTTTTAAAGTTAGAATTTTCTTGCTGGAGTCTAACCGTAAAACCTTTGAATTTTGTTCATCTTGTCTTTTTTCTCACACCTTATTTAGTTCTTGATCCTACTCCAAAATTTTCAGGTTCGAGACTCGATTTTTTCTATAAACTTCCCCATTTTCTCTGCATCAGATTTAATTTTTCTTTCTCCTTATTTATATTTGGACTTGTCTTTTCCAAGATTTCTCCTTGATTTTCTGGAAAGCTACCCATTGTCTTCATAGGTGTCATTAATTCTTGCAATAATAACACAGTTTTCTCACCTTTGGTACTTGTTGTATTTCCAATTTAGAGGTATTTTCTATTTCCATCCTATCGGAATTTAGATTCTACTCCAGTGGATTCTGCTGGCTTTGAAGGTTTTTCTGGCTTTGTAATATGTTTTCGATCTGTTGACTCTAATCTTGAATCCTCTGTACTTAGGAGTTCGTCTAACTGAATTACTCTCGCTAGAAATTCTAAATAGCGTCAAGTTCCATCTCCTACTTTGCCATCCTGAGTCTAGGGTTTCTTGTAATCCATGCTGGATTTGTTCGGCTAGCTTTTTGTTCTCCTTCCTTAGCTTTCTAGCCTCTTCCTGGAGATTAAATACCACTTTGATGAGCTACTCCATGCTCATCTGGCCAGAAGGATTAAATTCAGAAATCTCCTGATGTAGAACTGACTTCAGTTGCTTCCTAGGTTTTTATTCTTACGAAGATATTTTCACATGTGTTGTTTTCAGGATTTATTTTCGTTCCTCGTAGTTGGTTTATTTCCCGGATAATTAAGGTTATTAAGAAAAAGGTTAGGGTTATTAAGAAGTCAACTATCAAGATATAGCATTCGGTTTCCTCTCCTACTACGAGGAGGTGGTGTAGAAACCCTTTCTGTAGCTTTATTCCATTTTTTTAGAGTTTTAAATTTAGATAAATTTTATAAAACAGAATATTTATTTAAATAAAGCAAAATACTAAAATTAAAAATAAATAATTATTATAACATAAAAATTAGGTAGAAATAATCTTAAAAAGAAATAAAATAAGAGAATAGCAATGATTTAGTATTTCTTTGCAAATTAGATTCTCTATATAAGTACCAGAATATGAATATCTAATTTTTAGATTTTAATTAAATTTTATGCTTTATCTTGAAGAAAGTTGCTCATTAAATTAAAAAAAATTATTTAAAGCATGAGAACTTATAAATTTAATTTATCTGAAAATTTACTAAAGGGACTTGTTTAATAGTTCACTTCTCAAGAGATTTATTTTCTAACTACTAAAACAGCTAAATATATAGCATTTTGCCATAATTTCTATTTTTTCTCAATTGTTTTTATATTTTACTGGAGATATTAAGCAAAGAAGTGAAAATAAAATAAATATTAAAAATAAAAAAATTATTAAAGTTAAATAAATAAATTTGATTATAGAGCGCGTAGCACCTCATTGGTGCGCAGCTTTTATTAATAAAATTATCTAAATTGGAAAGCACGAAAAGATTAGGTAATTGATGCAAATTTAAGATAGAAACATTTCAACTAAAGGATAGTCATAAGAACTATAAATGTTATTTACACTTAAAGTTTAACTAAATATATCTATATAGCTTATCAATATTTTATTGTTTAAATGCAACATATTTTTATAAAAAATTCGTTTAATAATTTTAAATTTCTAGTTACTTCAGCATTATAAAAATTAGAAACTAAATTCTTTATTTTATTTTTTCTTTTAAAGCCTATGAAAGAAGCAAGGGGAAACATTTTGTATAAACTAAATCAAATGAATAAACTATTAATTTAATAAATGAAAAATGAAAAATCTTTATAATAATTATAAAAAGTGGTTTAAATATATATAAGAAATTTTATCATGGAAAGATATCTAATGATTTAATTCTATAGAAAATTTAAATTAAAGGAGTTATATTATTTTTTAATTTGGTATTAATTTTAATAATAAAAAACATATAAATAGTAAAAATTTTATTTAGTAAAAATATTTATAAAAAATTAAACAAAGTACGTAGTTGATTTTATTATTTTAGATAAATTCATATAAATCCATCTTCTAAAATTCTTTCTTAAGAAAATTAATTCAATAATTTTAACTTTAATTATCTATCTACTGTAATTTATTTTTTTAATTTTTTAAAGTTTATTATTTTACTTTTATTTAAATAATTATTCTGCTTTATAAAATTTATCTAAGATTAAAACTCTAAAGTGATGGTTATTAGATTATATTACTTATAATCACTAAATAACTTTATATTTATTTTAATAAATAAGTTTATTTATGTTTTTGATTATATTAAATAAGAAAAAATTCCACATCCGGGACTCGAACCCGGGTCTTTCGGGTGAAAGCCGAATATCCTAACCAGCTAGACTAATGTGGAGTTATTAACTTTCTCTTCATTCTTTTAAAAGTGAAATAAAAAATACTAGATAGATAAAGAAACTTAATTTAGATATTTTAAGAAATTCCATTTTTAAATAAAATATAAATTTAGAATATACTTTATTCTAATGTTTATAATATAGTTAATTTAGTATCTTCTTCGATTCTTTAAATTTGTTTAAATTTATAAGTTTTAAATGTTTACTTATTATTTAAATTATTTTTATTATTTTAAGTTAAATTCATACTTTTTCACAGTATATTTTTAATTTTTTTTAACTTTTAATTTCTTGCTTAAAATATTCTAAATAAAATTAAAGTTTAATCAAGAAAAACAGTGGGGTCGATTATAAATTGAGAGATCCTAGTGTTGATGTTCTTAAATAAGGATATAAAGATTATAGTAGTTTATAAAAAGAAAAGCTTAGAATAAAGAATTTCATATCTAGAAGAATAAATTTATATTAATTTAAAATTAAAATTTATACTCAAATATTCATTCATTATTTTGAATATATTCAATTTTTATTTTAAATTTTTTTTTTTCAAATTTGATGTGATAAATTTAAGAATATAAAAGGAGAAAAAAAGAAAAAAAAATATTTAATTAGATTAAAAAATTAATTATAAAGGGTTAATAATAAAATTGGATAGTCTCATATATAAAGTAAGAAATTAATTGCGAATCAATAAAAGTAAAAGTACATCTCAAATTAATTTAGTGAATCTATTCTATAAATAAATATTTCATTTATTTCTTAATTACTTAAAAAATATTATACAATAAATATAAATTACTGATTTAAATAAATTTACTTAATCAATTTAAGAATGTAATTAAAAAATTTAAGATTAAGATGAATAATTAAAGTTTAATATATTTAGAACTTTTTTTCAAATATTAAATAACTATTCCTTTTCTTTTTCTTTTCAATTAAAATAAAATTGATAATTAAACCACTTAAAATTTTATTTAATTATTTATAAATATAAGTTAAGATTTTATTACTTTTTTTTATATTATATTTAATAGTTTTTAATTAAAATAGAAAAAGATACTTGATATGTAGAATATAAATTAATAGAAACTTCTAACTTTTTGAATAATTGTATGTTTTTGTAATTTTTGTAAGTTAATTAATATTAAATTTAAATATTATGAAAAATTGAATTATGGTTTTTGGTATCTAAAAAGATTTAGCAAGTTTATGAATATCATAACATGATAAACCTCAATTTTGTATTTGAAACTATTAAAGCTTTCTATTATTTATAGCTTTAATGTAAATTAAACTATAACCACTCTTGAGTATTCATTTAAGAGTAAACTTGATATAATCCTAAGTTTTTATTTAAGCCAATAAAAATGTTTTTTATCATGTAAATCTCCATTTATTTTCTCATTGCTTATATTTTTAAAGTTATTTAATCAATAGCTTGATTATTATATATATAAAATGGATGTCGGCCGCGTCAGCCAAACTAGTAGATGATCTGGTGTAGTGTATACTGCATCGAGACTAATTTCGCACTAGATGCCACCACGAAGAAGGATAGATAAGCACCGTTGAGACATACCTAACTTACCCCGAGTGTTCTCTCTAGCAGTATGAAAGTTTGACTGACGGGCCTTCTAATTACCGACTTAATAACTATCTCTTATTTGGACCTTATTCAAGAAGACTGAAACATTTGACTCAAGATTTTAGAATATTTTTTAATAAGAAGATTCCCCATTTGGAGAAGCTGACATGACTCATCGTACCTCTAGAATTTTAACAAGAAACATAAGAACTATTTATTTATTTTTATGTTTACTAAGATCATTAAATTTTCTTCTTATTTATATTTATAAGAAATTAATTAATTTGTATATAATAAGAATTACTTGCATTAGCTTAAATTAAAGAAATCAAAAATAGATCAGCAATGAAGTAATCAAAGGTAAGTTAATGCCTTTTTGCTTAAACTAGGTAAAATAACTAATAATATAATTTAAAATAATTATTAAAGTATATAAAATTAATTGAATTAAAATAGTAATAATTATACAAAAGTTAAAGAAGGGGTACTCATAATGTAAAAAGTATTTTAAAGTTAATAAAACCTCAGTAAGAAGTGAATTCTCTATATCAAAAACCATTTTTCTATCTTCACCTATATCAAATTCCTTTCCAAATCTATCATAAATTTTTAATTTACTAAATTTATCATAGAGCATTTAAGTTAAGCTTCTACTTATTTGAGGTATTCTCCAAATTCCCCAAATTCCTAGTCTTTTGTAAAAAGGATAAATTATACCATTTTCGTCATAGATTGGAAAAGCCTCTTCAGTTATATATTGGTTACTGCTTAAATTCAAACTGTATAACCTCTTTCCGCTTTTGATAATTTAAATTACATCTTGATTAGTTAGCTAGTTTATGTTATAAAAATTTAGATTATTCGACCTCTTAATACTCAATACATTATTAATCCAGTTCTCACCTTATACTTCACATCATCCTAAATACAAATGCTCCAACTAATCACAGAACCAACTAATTGTTTTAATAGTTTCGGTTTTTATCTCCTTAACCTACAACTCTAATTTTTTAAGATTTCTGCAATTTTGGAAAATATATCTTAAGGTATTATCAGTAACTATCTTACTTTTCAGAGAGCCTTATTCAAAATTTTAACCATAATTTCCTATTTCTATAAAGCCCTATTCTTACACTTTAATTCGGTCTTTTAAGTAAAAAGTCTTTAAATTTGGACAGTTCTTAGCAAGAGTAGTAAATTCTAATCATTAAAATGCATACAATCTTATATTTAAATAAAGGTTAAATTATTGTGCAGCTTTGAAAAAAATTAGAAAAGGTATTACTAGCGAAGTACTCATAAAATAAACTTAATGATTTAATACATGATTCATTAGTTAAATCAATGCTTAATCTTTAATACTAAAATCGTTTCCTAAAGATATATTAGTTAAATTAGGACATAAATCTAAATGTTCCTTTATGAATTTTTTAATTAATACTTACTCCACAAATTTACCTTTATTTTGCAAATATTTTCCCACAGTTGAACAACATCTTAATTCATGTCTTAACTTTATGACTTTCAAATTAATGTCTTAGCAGTATTGTATTAAAAATTTCACGATAATTCAAGGATTCTAACTAAATTCTATATATTCTAGATTAATTAAATCCTTCATGAATTTTAATTATCGCTCTGAAATTTCCATATTTCTTAATGTTTATTTTTTTAGGCTCACACATAAAGAAATGTTAGAAATTTCGACTTATTATGCAGGCCATTCAATTAAAGTAAATTCTTCCAAATTGTGAGTTTATTTATATTTCTAATCTTACTTAGATTTACTAAAATGAGATTCAAATTGCTTCTTTATCCATTCGCATGCATTTTAACTAAAATATTTTCCACTAATTATTAAACTTCTTGGTTAGGAGAATTTAATTTGTCTGAAAATGCATTCAATTTTATTCTTAGAGATTGTATTTTCTTATCTATATTTGTAAGTTTTAAATTATCTAATTTGTTAGTTTTAAAAATCTGAAGTATTTGTTTATTTATCGGAGTCTGCAAATATCTCTGTTTTTTAAATTAAAGGACTAACTAAAGGATATACTTTTCTTTCAAAAACTATTAAGTTCTAGTTATCCAATCTTACACTAAAGTTAGTTTTCTTAGCCTTGTATTTTTGATTTATAATAAGCTGATTAAATATAAACATTAAGCTAAAACTTCAAATGTCTTAATAATATTTCTTCCTTTTCTACCAGGTACGATACTAACTTTATTATTAAAATTAAGACGCATCCTTTTATTTTAGGAAATGATAGAAAGAGAAGTAGTTGTATTATTCAAGCCTAAGATGATTTAATAAATAAGTTAATTATACTAGCTAGCTTTAATTTATATATATAATATACAAAAGTTCCACATCCGGGACTCGAACCCGGGTCTTTCGGGTGAAAGCCGAATATCCTAACCAGCTAGACTAATGTGGACTTATTATATTTATTGAAAGCTTTATTTAAATTAAATTACCTTAGAGATATTAGTTTAGTATCTTCTTATTGGTATAATTTAATGGCTAATCCTTTATTTATTATAATAGTCACTATTTACTTTTTATTACTTAATAGTTTACTTCTTTAGTAATAATTAATTAATTACTACATTTATTTACAAATAAGTTTAAAACTTATTATTACTAAGAATATTTAAAATAAAGCTAGAAAAGAAAGGTTAACTAGTAAGCAACTATATACTTAATTATCTAGGTTTATTAAATCCTTTATGTAATAGCTAGTTTAAATAAAGCTAGCATAAATCATTTAAAGATAATAAGGAATTAATTAATTTTATATACTTTAATAATTATTTTAAATTATATTATTAGTTATTTTATCTAGTTTAAGCAAAAATAACTTGCATTTGATTACTTCATTGCTGATCTATTTTTTATTTTTTTAGTTTTAAGCTAATGCAAATAATAATTATTATATACAAATTAATTAATTTCTTATAAATATAAATAAGAATCATATTAATATTCTTAGTAAACCTAAAATTAAATAAATAGCTATTAATATAATAGTAGCATATTAGCAATCATATTAAAGTAATATATTTTCTCTTAAGTTTTTAGTAAAGTGATTGTCTTTTATGTATAAGATGCAATGTAAAATAAAAAAGTGTTATTTAATTAATATGCTAATAATAATTCTTACAATTATTAGTTAAAATTTACAATCAATAAGAGTGCTAAATATGACTATTTGATAATTATAAGCTAATTTAATATATAGATGTATGCTTTTAATTATTGTAATATAAACATTCACATAAACTTAGATTTTTACATATAAGGATTTTAATTTAAGTATTATAGCAGCTATGCTTATATTAGTACATATATGCTTAATACACAATAGTCACTTAAAAATTATTAGTTTTATAATTGTTTATGTATAATTAAGATAAACTTTAATTATTTTATTACTCAGATAAATACATAGAAATGTAAAGTTAACTTCCTTTATTTCTAAGTACTGCATTATTTATTATAAATAAAGAGATATTTCAGTTCTAATATAATTTATTTATAAACAATTTGCTTTAAAAGTTCTTTGCATACTTATTTACTTTCATTGAGAGTTATGTAACTTTTCTATTCTGAGTTTTTTCTTAAGTCTCCTTTGCATGTTAAATGCTGATCTAAAGAAGTTTGGACTTGCTGAAATTAAGACTTGGCATAAGAAAGTGCTTCTAGTTTTCTCTAATGCTTTGAGGAGGTGGTTAAAAAACCCTTCTTGAAGCTAGCAATTTTATTTTATATAAAATATATATTTTATCCAATTAATGAATTTGAGAAATTTATTTAGGATATCCTAATTAATAAAGCTTATAATCCACATTATTTATCAGTAAAACTCTGATGCATGTTGCTTTTATTAAATTGTTAAGTTTTAAGGATAAATAAATATTTTTCTTTAATATAAGTTAATTTATTAAAACATTCTTACTAGTAGAATAAAGGTGAAATTCGCTTTAATATATAATACAATTTTTCTATCTGGAAATTATTTAAATTCTTCTTTTATATATTATCATAGTTCGTTGCTAGTCATCTTAGCGAAATAAATTTAGATAAGCTTTTAGGAGATTAAAAATTATTATCCTTTTATTTGATTTGTTTAAATAAGCATAAATTACGTAAATATTAAAACCAACAAAAGCTTAAGATAATTAAAAATATATAAATATAAGTAAATGGATTTAAGTTAAAATACACAATAATTGGAGTTCTTTAAAGATATTTTCAATAAACTATTATTCTCTAATAATAAAATTCTTGTAAAAAGTACCTCCTAAACAGGATCCATCCCAATCAAATTACGATTAGCAAAAATTACTCTAAGAACTCAAAGCTATGAAATAGGAGAATTTTAAATTTTAAGAAACGTTAAGAGCTTGATAAAAATCGCATATCTAATGTCTAACACTTAAATACTAAAAAATGAAAATTTTCAAACAGTCTATCTGAGAATTGAACAAATAGAATTCAAATTCAATCAATTAGCGGAACTTACAGAAGGTTTATTTCTAAAAAATACAACAAAAAGGACCTCATAAATATGGGTCTGAATCCTCAACCAATAAAAATTCAGATAGTAAAGAATAGAAAGTAATGCTGATATTGCAGGAAAATATGGTCACATTTCAAGATATTACTTAAAATTCTAATAAAATTAAAAATTGAAAGCTTTAAATTATGAATATCCATAATTAATCTATACTTACTAGGTTTATTATACTGAAAAAAACGAACATAGGAAATGAACTTTTGAAGGACATCACATTTACTCAGTAAAGAAGAAATTTGAATATGCTTAGAATCTAACTCAATTGAAGCAAGATACCTTTTATTAAAAAGGGTGAACGGAGTACTGGAATATGTATTCAATGAAGAAGACTCAGAAGAAGATTGGAAATGGAAAAACACTTAAGTCAACTTTGAATTTTAAAGCAGTGATGAATCTTAATGATAGGTAGAATCACCATAATTCATTATTATTATATATCTAAAATCTTTTAGATAGAGAAGAAGCATCACTATCGAATAAGTAAGATACTAAATTAATTTTTTAACTAGCAAGGATACATTAATAAAACATCTAAAAATTAATATCTAAAATTAATTTTTATGTAATTAGTTAATAAAGTGCAATAAAAATCTAAGCCACTTAAACAAAATTTAAGCTAAAACTTATTAAAACAAAAGAGCTAAAGTATTTAGGTTAAATAATAATAAATTAATTTTAAATAGATAAATTTGATAAAAATAGAAAATAATTTAATTAAATGTATAT